>JAPYYT010005874.1:0-11289 GCA_030522565.1 Ceratosolen corneri | reverse complement strand
GGGGGGGGGGGGGGGGGGGGGGGGGGGGGGGGGGGGGGGGGGGGGGGGGGGGGGGGGGGGGGGGGGGGGGGGGGGGGGGGGGGGGGGGGGGGCGCGCGCTTATTATTGAGTAACGGATAATTGATCGGGAGGGAGAATAGAGCTGCGAGTAATAAAGCTGGTCTCGAGCACGATGGGAGTGCGGTCTGCCGAGGAGCTGATCACAAGGCTTGAGCGTACATGTGATAAGAGCTGATCGAGTTCCACGTTTCCCAACAGCTAAGCTGCTGCGATTCCTGACTCGCAGAGCCCGATCGTTTCGCCGAGGAATAAGGCCGGCTCACCTCTTTCTAACCTTATCTCGACGTTGCCAACGAATGGGCTATCATCTGGCGATCAACCCGAGCCTCCAGCTCCTCCATCCCATTATTGCGTGGATGTTGGCTTTTATTCGCATTTGAACTGGCCTCTTTCTTTGTTTTTTTTTTCTCTCTTTCTTTCTCAAGAATATATACACAACAACTAATCGTCGTGCGACGTCAATTTACTCGGGCCGAAGCGCCTGTGCTATTATAAAGCGGCGGCGGCGGTTAGTCCTTTCGCTAGACGCGGCAGCCGCGATTTCTAAAGCATTTTTATTTCTATTTTCATAACAATAGGGCCGCATTAAAATTTATTTCACGCATTGAGTATTTTGAAAAGGTAATAAATTCATAGGCCAAATAATTCTCTCTCGGTACGGCAGTAGTGTCGGCTTATTCGTTAAAAACAACAAATTTACGATATTGCGACAAAACGTGTAATGCATGCAGCTGCAATTTCGATTAATCTTTGATTTTTTTCTCTCTCTTTTTTTTTGTTACTTCTTCTGTCTTTTTCTTTCCGTCGTCGGTTGAAAATTATCACGCATACTTTTACGCTGGGATTTCATTTATTAATTATCGTTCGAACGACGCCCGCTACCTCATGCTCAAACTGTGCGCAACAATTCTGGATTCCCGAAGCCCCGGAGCTAGATGATTTATAACAAAAAAAAAGAAGAAAAAAAAAAAGATCGACAGACCGAGGTAAGTATCGAAAAGCGGCGTTACAGTGCTCGGTGGGAAATGAATTTTGCATGCTAAATGCTTATCCGCAGTTTTGCTGGGAACAAGGCACGCCTTTGTCCGCTAATAATCGCGCCGTTTAAGCGAGAGGACCGTTGCATCATCCGCCGAAGGATTCATGAAATTTTCCACGAGCGCTCCTGCCATTGTCGCTACAACTTCATCATAAGCGCTCAATTCACCGAATGATGCATCAAATTTGCGCAACGCATTTTAAGCAACGACTATCGCGCACTCCCACGCCAAAGCGCCGCCGCGAGCAGCCACATTTGGGAACTTTCACGAGGCGGTGGCGGCGCGGGCGGCGGTGGCGGTGGCGGCGGCGGCTGTATTTGAAAATTTCCAGCGGCGGCGGCATTACGTAGGCTTATCGGCCGCGGGTAGCGTGCAAATCCAAATGTCCCGGGTGATCCGGGCGAGTGGGGCCGCGTCGCCGGCGTGTCAAAGCGCACGCACGGGTGATACCGTGGGCGGGGGGGTGGGGGGGAGAATTTATTAATCGACGCCACTCGGCCGGGGATTAAGTTCACATAAGCAATAGCCAGGAGTCGTAAGAACGGGCCGAAGCTATTGCACCTTCCTAGAGCTTCTAAGCATATTAAAATTTTTCTTGCGCAGTCCGCACGGGGGGCTGCGGCACGTAGCTCGGCGGGGGGAGGGGTGCGCCGCAGCTACCTTGAGAAGTAAATCTTTAATGCTGTTAGCGCGGTGGCGGTAAGTTCCGTTTTGCACGTACGGTCTTTGCTACTTTATAAAGCTTATTTACGAGGGGAGGGGAAGTGGGATGGGGGTGGTGGCCGGGTGGGTGGAGCTGGTTGGCCGGGCCGGCGAGGGGGCAGGAGAGAGAGGGGGACGACGGACGGAGGGCCGGGGCAAAATTTTTGCCGTCGCGCAATCGCCGGGAAAAGGGGCGCGATCGCGAATAATCGATCGCGAATTCTCGAGATGAATCAATGCCGTGGCTTAACGAGCGTTCAATTGGAATTCATTGGGGAAAACTTACTTCGCTCCTCCCTTCGGCCTCGGCAAATATCCGAGTCTTTTCACGAGCTCTACTTAGCTGCGAGCGGCCAAAGGATATTAATTATCCTTGCAATTAGCATCACAATTGATTGGCCGCGACTTTTTCCTCTACTCATTTTTAATTCTTTCCGGGACCTTGATAGCGTGAAAGTTATAAACCATATCTCCGTAGGACTAGCGCGCGAACCCGTATTACCGGTTTAATATTGCAAATGACAATATGGCGATATTAATATTCCACACGTAGGTGTTTTCCCATTCAAACATACTAATTACCAATTTAAAAGCAGAAAAGTAGTATTGTAGCGCTAACGCTATACACGTTATCTAATTTAATACAACTGCAAATGCCACACTCCTCAACTCAATACGTATACGTATATACGTATATATATATGTGTGTATATATATATAAATATATGTATATGTGTGTATATATGTATGCATAAAAATGTAATCAAAGTTCGACGTGAGGTTATTGAATTCAGTGGCGTTAAATATCTGCGGAGAAAGGTCTCGTGTATTAAAGAAAGAAAGAGATGAAAAGGAAAAACAAGAGGAGCATTAGCTATATTTCCTTGTATTGCGATGTTTTATACAACTTTCAGTTGAATGTAAATTATAAGAACAAATAAGACATGGATTTTGCGAAAGCCCGAGTATTATGTCGTTCGAGAGACTGGTCAGTGCATTTGCTCTACGTCCATAGAACACTGGTATTTTCTTGATTTGAGGCTCGTCGTCTAAGAATACAGTCCAAGAAAATCATGAAGAAAATCAAAATTGGCAGGATGATGATGGTGCCGTTAGGAATAAGCAAAGACAATTATGGCAGTCGACTGAGAATCGGCTGGTAGAATAACACAAGAGGAATCGCAAAATCGCGCGAGATATTATGTCACTCGCGCTGATAAGATATCCGGCAGATACGTGAGGCTCCTTCGCCATGCAGAAGAATAAAAAGCTTTCCTCCTCTTCCCTGATCTTTCTATTTTCCCTCCTGCATCACTCATCTGTCAAAAATGTGCTCCGGCCCCCGAATATTTTGCCCCTCACGTTTTGTCTACGTGATGTTATTCGATGATGTGGGAGAAGGGAGTGAGAGAAGAGAGCGCCATTATTCAGTCAAAGTCGTGGAGCGCCGCTAGAAAATTGTTTTGGGAAAACGAAAGGGTGAGTGGCATCGGCAGTGCTTGCGCGTACATTTGTCGGGGAATCGGCGATGCCATCGTAACGACAGTCGTAACGAGTCTCGCAATTCGTCAACCCCTAACCTCCTTACAACCACGAATTACCACGAAGCCAAAGCTTCAATACCCCAACCATCCCCCCCCCCCCCACGAATCTCACCAGCGGCGCTGAAGAGTGAAACAGCACTCCCACTCACTGCATTATCTTTCCCGGCTACGTTGTAATTTACACGCGTGGAGTTATATAGGAGGATGGGTTATGGGGGTTGGGGATAGGACGGGCCGGACAGACGGGAAAAGCTAGTTGCATGGGGATGTAGAGGACTGCTCGAGCTTTATCTCGCCGACTGTCTTTTTTGCCCGTTCACCCTCCCTCTTCCTTTCTCCATTTTCCTTTCCTCAGAAATTTTCTTCTTCCCTTTCTTGCGCTCCTTTTCCCACTCTCCCTTCAATCTCCCGCCCACTTCTTTCAACAATCTTTTTCCCCTTTATTCATTATGCGTTGCGGTACTTTTGTTTATTGTTGTTGTTGTTGTTGTTGTTGTTGTTGTTGCTGCTTTATTACACCGAATAAAATTAGAATTTTAAAGTCGAATGAGAAACTTGGTAATTCGTTTTTTTTTTTTTTTTTTTTTTTTATTATACAGAGTTTATTATACATTTATAATTGCAGGCGTAGTGCAGGATCGCCTTTCGGTATTTGTTCGGCAGAATTTTTATCATATAATTTGCGCGTACTTGCAGTGTTAAATTTCATTAAGAAACTTAATTGCAGTGATGAAAGGGAATTGGAAGTCTATTTTCTTGGCCTTTCTTTGTCTTTTCCGAACAATTGAATATCATTTCAAGATATTTTGTTCTTATTCTGTAATTTTTTTTTTTTTTTTCGCAACGCTTTAAGTGTTCTCGCCCAGTGAGTTCATCGAGTACAGCAAAACGTTCGTCATTATATATGCTGTTGCCGGTCTCGGAAATTGCCACAAAGTTTCCACACAGTCGAGCTTGTTCTATTGAAATTCATCCAATTAGATGCTTGAAAAGTTTAGGATCGGTTTCCGGTCGCTCACAGGGAATCCAGTCCAACCGTCAGGATATCGAATGAAATCATGTGCATAAATTATCGCTTCCTCAAAGATCGCTCTCATAGCCAACAAGTCCAAAAAATCTGTACATATATATATACATCTATCTATATGTATATATATATATATACATCTATATATATATAGAGAGAGAGAGAATAGGATTTTAAATAATTATCTGACTTTGTGTTGAGATGCATTTTTTAAGACTTCTTGTGAATATTACTCTGCTTTATATGACGTAAAACGAGAAAATTTAATATTTTTTTCCGAAATAACTTGATGAATATTCACGAGGACCTAATGTCAGTATAATAATTTTATACTAACCTTATAAAATCGCTCTATTAATTTTTCTACGATAATTCATTAAGCATTTGCAATTGGCTTGTTTTAAGGGTACAAGCGCTTTGCATAATTGTTTTAAAAATTCCAAACTCAGTGTAATGGTTCGTTTAATTTGCCTTCAATTTTTTTTAACTGCCTACATTTGCAAAATTAAATTTTATAATCATAATCTTGGCATATGATATTTACTTAGATATATATGTTTATAAGATTTAGTCCTTTTATTGACCGTAATTTTTAAAAATTGCGGTATCCATATTTTTTATTCTTTGCCCCCAAGAAACTAATAATTTTTCTCTTCTTCGTTTTCTCTTTTTTTTTTACTTTTGCTCTATTATAAATTAATCTTCTTATTATTAAGAGCCCAATATAATATTAAATAATAATCTCAGCAAATACGAATGATGAATTAATTATTATGAAATATTTTCATTTTATTCGTTCTTCCAGCATTATTAAATTATTAAATTGTATAGTTGAATAAGGTCGCAGGACATTTTACATAAACGTAATTCAAAGGATAACATTAAATACCTTGTACATCTAAATAGTAAGCTGCAGCAGTACATTTTATCGATATATTATAAGCTGATGGTCCGTGATAATAAAACGGAGTGTAGACGTTGCTCATCAAATGCGGTATAAATGTTTACATTTATGCTCGGCATCTAATAAACATGCCCGGAGAAATTGAAGCTTCATAAGACATTCATTAATCCGCTATTTCATTTATCACTTTTTTTCCCCCCCAAGCCGCATTCAATCAGCACATCATTAGTTTCACTTACCCACTACCACCACCACCACCTCCCATAATTTAAAAATCATAAATCCAGCAACTTTCCGCCAAGATTTACGATTCGCCAACAGAGATGCAAGCGGCAACAAACAACAAGTGGCATAAATAAGCTCGATATTATTACTCACCGATTCTAATAACCGGCGGCAGGGACATGGCCGTGCTGATTATTACGACGATTACGGCGAATAGCAGCGCCATTGTGTACCGTCTCACTAATACCGGAGCAACTACAGCATCGCCCCCGAACGAATGGACCTTTGCGTCACCGACATTTCACCACTAATTCAGGCATTCTGACCCCGCTGATGCTGCTGCTGCTGCTGCTGCTGCTGCTCCTCCGAGGGTCCTTGGTTCCGGGGCCGATGGAATCACCGATGCTCACCTCTCCGGCGACCTAGAACAACCGTCAGCATCATGTACTCCCGTCTCTCATTCCTCATCTCCCACACATTAATTAGGAATTGTAAAATGCAATTGGCCGCTTATTGAAGAACTGCTATAATTAGGCGGTTATATAGGGTTGTATAGGGACATGCTAGGTCGATTGATCGGCCAGTCAATAATAATAGCCGCTTTTGCAATTGAAATAATAGTTTCACGTTGGTGTGCTCGTGTGCTTGCCAAACGATATTTTATATGATTTTAGGGCTTCCGCCTATCGGTCGTCAAGTATACGTTCTCTGCATTATTAAAGTCGAGCAAATTTCAGCTGGAAAATTATTGTTAAAGGTAACGCTCGATTTGAGTAATGAGATATTTCGTAAACAAATAATTACTTTGGCCAACAATTCATTCCTTTTGAATAAAATGTTTTTCGGGTATAATAGAGCCTCGCGCCTACACATATTTATCATAACTTTTCATGAATTTGTTTTAACGAAATTTCAAATGATTGGAGATTGGACGGGAATGAAAAATATTTGCCCACTCCCACGTGTAAAAGTGATTAGAAAATTTTTTGACAATCCGTAGAATAATTCTCGATTATATTCGGGACGGCGTTGACAGATTTTTTGACATTAAACGTCATTTTCTGACAGTCGGCCTCCAAGCCTCTATGACTTGAAACTCTTTTCGGCCATTGACGCGAAAAGAAGAACTGAATGGGAAATAAATATTAATAAAAGAGGACGAATAAAAAAGAAAAACAGCGATAAAGAAATGTGAGTGGAGGAGGAGGAGGAGGAGGAGGAGGAGGAGCAGAGGGAAGAGTCGGGACCAAATTAAGCTTGGTCATCAATATTCATTAATTAAAGAGAATTGAATTTGAGATTGTAGTTTCCGAGTTGGGAACTTCCGACTTTTTCCCCCCTAATTTCATAGCCGAGCAGCGTATCGGTTCTTCTTCTCGGCATTGTTACGGCCAAAGTCCCGCTGGCTTCCGGTCGCAAAGCCTCGTCCCCGAATTCCCAAACGAGCGACGCGACGCCATAATGTATTGCTCATTAATTCGCTTATTTATTTCTTAATCTATTTAAAACCAGAGAGCATTGAATTTTTAGTTGACGACAAAGTTTCGGTGTATCGGCCTCGCTATACGCGACCTCAGCATATTAGCATAATAGGAATCAGGAGAGTTGAACGTTCGTTAACTTTTCGGCGAGAGCTCATTTTTAACTGTAAATACGCGAAACGACATTTTCCACTATTTGTCTGTCTGCGATATTCGAGCGAATTATAACGCTAAATATTCATATAATATTATGTATTGGAAATGTTGCCTCGTTGTAAATACGTATTGTCATAATACATTTGAAATAGGAATAAAATTTTGTAATTGTAAAAAGCAACAGATACACGTCCGTGACAAATAATCTGTATAATAGGAAAAGAATTATTTTTCTAATAATCCTCTCTTTTGTGCGCTCGATTGTATTTTATATATAATTAAATTTCAAATTTCCTTTCTTTTTCGTGCTCATTGTTATCATGCAATAACAAAGGAAAATTAATTTTTGCAGCAATGATGGATTCACTCTTTAATCCAAATTATATTAGGTTACTAATTTCACACCCTGGAATGTCAATGGCGGATAATTGCAAACTGTTGATTTATTTATTGAAAGCGCTTTAATTTCAATATTTATGTCAAATATTGACGATTCTTACTTATTATCAGTCGTAATATTATCAGTCAGCGGTGCTATTGAATTACATATTTGCAAAATTAAGATTGATGTTGAAGCGATGGGTGTTAAAGTTATTAAAGTAGCGTCTGATACTTTAAAGATTAAAGCCGTTAAATATTCTTTCCAGAAGCATTCGCTACGATGTTTCGAGCGATTTCTCTATAAATAAAGGTCGATCGGTACAAGTGAATATACACTTGCAATATACATCCACTCGAATATACAAATAGCAATAAATAACTATACAAGTGCAAAGATAACGTGGTTCTTCTTTTCTCCCTTTCCACTTCGAGTATCGACGTGCACAACATTCTCCAGCCTAATCCAATCGATCTGCACTAGCAAGCGAAATAAAAAGAGTATTAACTTTGACGATTCATTTATCAATCCACGCATCATTTATGCTTTTGATAATCTGAACGAAGAACTCTTTCAATATGCTCAGCGAAAGGTTCAGCCAAATCGTTCCCTCCAATTCTAAAAGAAGTCTCATCTCGTTGATTAACTCCCACGCGCATTTCCGGTAATGGCCCGCGCCAACAGGCCCTGCTTATTTTAATCAAAGAATTAGCCCGCGGAATAATGCGGCCCATTAGCAAACTCATTATAAAAAAATGTTGGGCACAAAGTGCACAAAGCCCCTTTGGAGAAGCATTGGGGAGAGCTTTGTAAGGTCGACGAAGGATTCTATCTGGAATAAAAATCGAACGTTCGACAGGAGATTTTCAAGGAAGTCCGGCCTTCTATCCTTTGCTCGTTTCTACGTGTAATCAAGGAAGTAGCGCTTAAAACAGCCTCGGGGACGGCCGGGGTGGTTGGGTGGCGGGGGCGGTGGGAGGAGGAGGAGGAGGGTTCGGAGCGAGCAAACAGCGAGTACGGGAGGGGTGTGGAGGGGGAGGGTGGGGGGCAAACTCTCCCGTTACCAAATTGGATTCGCGCAAATCCCTTTACGATAACTCTAATAGCGAGAGCGTGTGCGGTGTGCTGCTGAATTCCGCGACAGCGTAAGTCAACGGAGAGTCGCACGAGTGCTCCTATTCCGCGTGGCCATCGAAATTCTCGACGAACGATTGGTATATATATATATGCGTGTGGGTGTATATTTACGGGAGGACGAGTTGGTGGGGCGTTTTGAGGAGTCGCGTGCTGACGCTCGATTTTTTCGCGCGGAAGGACAACGAAAGGAGTTTATTTACCTTTTCTTTTGTTTAGTCTCGGGCTCGATGCGACGTCTCGCGCCTGGTAAACCAAGGCGTGCCGCGTCGTTAAGGAATTCCCGAGGAAAGGGGAACGCTTTAACGGGATAATTACTTTATCTCCGTAAGAGCATGAACTAATTATAGGAACGAGGGACTTGGCGTTTCAAAGGGCATTACCGAATGCTTTCGAATAACGTAAGAATTGAGATAAATTGAATGTACGGCATAAATGGAGCGAGTGCACGCCCCCGCATTTATTGCAACTGAGGTATTTCAGACAAGTCAATCTAATGTTAAAGCGATATGGCAATTTAATGTTTGGATAACAGCCGGCAAAGTTGGAGATTAGAGTTGAACAATCGATAGTGTCGTTAGTCGTGGATCTTGAAAGAGAATCAATTAACATTATTTTCAAGTTTATATGCGAGCGAGGGAAGTTTTGCGCAAGTATTTATATTGATGCCGATTGAAATACATTGAGCATTGCAATTTGCCAGATAACTTTAATCAATGAAAGAAATCATTCCGAATAATGTACTTGCCAAATTCTACCACAAGCTGGTTGTAATTCTTACAAGGCATCAACGTATTATTACGACAGTCTTAATTATAAATATTCCGAATTTATTTTTTCGAATAAATTCCAAGTTATCTTGAGAATTCAGTGAATTGGGGAATATAGCAGTTATTAATGAGCAAAGTATATATATATATATATATATATATATATATATATGAGTATTATTACGATTTTACATGCTGTAATTGCTTATATTCTTCATTACGAATGAACAATAAAACTTCTCACAATTAATTATTAATATCAACTGGCATAACGATTTGATTCACCCTGCGCAATGAGTCGTCGGACAAATTAATTCCGTTATAATAATTATTCTCGATTCGTTTTTCATCGCGTCTATCCAAGACTCACTTACGAATTATAAAGCATCGCGCAAACGTGATTGTGACAATCATATCGGAAGATTTTGTGATTTATGCAAGCGAAAGAGTTTTCTGTCGATGCGAAATCATACCTGTCATCGGCAATTAATTTATCAACGTCAGATCCATTGAGAAATAATTTTACATGAGTACCCTTTATCCAGATCCCAACAACCCAGCTCGACATTACATCATATTTCGCTCGTTATTCTTCAATCTCAAGATTCTTGCAACTTTCGATCATTAGCTGATTTCGCTAATTCAGAGACGAAGAACAATGCCTTCAAGTCACAAAAGCTCCTCCTCGATATTTCTGTCAAATTGTAACATTGGCCTCATTTACATAGGGCATTGCAATGTAACTTTGCACCGAAATAATCACATTCGAGTAAATTAAAGTTGAGCGTTAAAATGCCCATTGGAAAATAAATATGTCGTGGTTCAGCTGAATTACAATTTGTCAGATTTAATTCTTACGGAGAGGCACTTTTTACGTTATAACTTTGTAGAAAATCGGGAAACTAATGCCCTATATCTGTACAAGTTATAATTTCGAAATTATGCAAATCACGTGATTTGTTCTTACCGCGACTACATAGTGGCGCATCTAAACACGAATTAGAATTATGAATAGGCAAATGAATATTTAGCAGGTAATTAACAATGATATATTAAAGCAGAATAACAGTTAACGACCAATGCCACGCAGCACACTTGCGCAAATATTTATTCGCAAAATTGATTGCCAACGTAAGGACAAAGTCCTTTGCGAACTGAGCTAACCTTACGGCATGTGGCCACAAGGTGGCCAGAAAGCAAACGCTCACCACCAAAAACAATATTTATTCATAATGCTTGCATTTACTTTGGAATGCCAACTCTTCCATACGCCGACTGCCTCGCTAACTGTCAACCAGCCAATTCTATCTCCTCGCACTGCCCAGTGTTCAGCAAACTGTGAAACGCACAACCGCACGCGTCCCTCTGTTATCTGTAGGATCTGAGGGATCGACGGGAGCGAGCGGAGCTCGCCACAATACTTTGCAAAGTCAGCGCCTCGAGGAGATCGCGGATGCACCTTGACGCGCGATCATGAGGAATCGCGGCCCTACACCCCCCCCGTACATGACACCCGCAGCCGGCTCGCCGGGCCCGCCTAGGCTTCCTCGCACTGGCTCGAGTCCGCGCTCCCAAGGGGCCCCATACCCGGAGCTCCGCACCCGCGGCTTATCCAGTGTCGGGAAGGGCGCACACCACGGCAGACACGAGGTCCGGCAATCGCGGTAGACGCGCGGCCACTGCCGGGGACGCACATCGGGAGCGAGAGGGAGCGCGCGCCCTCGCCGAGAGAGAGAAGCTGCCGGGTGGCGCGAAGGGGTTGCGCGATGCGCGCGCAGAGCTGCGCGACACCGATACGGCGCCTTGGCACAGACCCCCCCCCCCCCCCCCCCCCCCCCCCCCCCCCCCCCCCCCCCCCGCCCCCCCC
>JAPYYT010005859.1:0-14575 GCA_030522565.1 Ceratosolen corneri | reverse complement strand
ACCCTGTTTCCTAGGAACTCATTCCATGGATATGATTTTGGGTTTGTCTAGCACAAGGTTGCCGTTTAGTCTGTCCACGCATGAGTTGCTACTTGGTTTTCAAACAGATCATTGACACCTTGCACTCGTGCTCATGTGTGACAGCCATATATACTACAGCTGTCACAGTATTTTCGGAAGCATCTAAAATTTCATGCGACTCCATCACTGATTCATACAATGTATTGGTGATTGATTGATATTGATGTTGACCCATCGTGATATTGAAATGCTTGATATTTCCTTCAGATCCTTCCTGATGCTGGACCATGCTTTTATGTGCTTGTTGGTGAGTCGTATCTCATAGATCACATCTATATGCAGTGTAATAACATCTTTGGTTTGATCACTACGAAAGCTAATGGATAAAAAATACGAACAATTTCAGATATTTTCCTTAAATCATTTTCTAGAGGTTTACAAATGAACATAAACTTATCCTTATTTCGTAATCATTTTAGTCTCAGAATTAGTCCGTTGCAATTGTCAAATAAATATGTGTATCATCTGAGTCACACTCATTCGAAGCATCTATAATGCCTCAACCTGTGGAGTTCCATTTTTCAAGGGAAAAAGCCCTGCCTTGCAGAGGTTCCGTAACTCAACATCAATTTCCTCTAGCTGCCTTGGCTTGTCTGCATCACCAAAGATATAGTCGCCAATCTACTTAATCTTATAAGAGGCACAGCAAAGGGGAAGTTCTCCCCTTCATCCGTGATAAGTTGCAGCAACGTTCTAACAGCTAAAAATGGTTGTATTTTTCATCCGATACGTTAATGTAGTAATTTGGAATGGCACATCATTCCATAGTGGATTAACCAAGTCTGAGTTGACGTACCAGATTCCTTAAAATATATGAGAGCTTAGACCCAGTATCAATGAGTACACGTAAGGTCATTATTCTCTGCCCTCGCCGTAGTTAAGACATAATTAGTAGAATAAGTAACTTCCTTATTGACAATTACTTTTTAGTCCTAGGTTGTTGTAGAATTGGCACTCTCGGATACATTACGGTGTTCATATGCATGTAATAGCGTATGATGTCTATTTTTACAAATAACACATTCTTTTTTACTAAAACATTTACCTCAATGATTTCTTAGACATAAAAAACATAACTTTTTTATATAGACTAGTTTTTTCTTTTCATCTAAAGACAGCTCTTTAAGTTTGTTGCAATCGTTTATTGAGTGTTCTTCGCAACAGTGGCAATTTAGGGTTTGCTTTTCTTTAGTATTTACTCTTGGCCTATTAGAAGAATTGGAATTTGCGATGTGAGTAGATGTGCTTTTTTACTTACTTGATTAGTGAGAATGACTTTCCTTGTTGTTTCTGATTTTGTCAGACTCGACATTTGACTGTTAAGAAAATTATCCAGTTTGTTATATATTGGGTATTTCTTGTAAAGCTCCGTTGTTCTGCCCCGCTCCATGCTCAGATTTTTGCTAAACAGCTGGGTCAGATGATGTACAATGCATAATTCCCACAAATTGTGTTTCCTTTTCTTATAATGCAATCGTTTTCTCATATCTTTCATCATGTAATATAGCTCATCTGCTTCATAGCTTTTGGTGGGCTTGAAACTTTCACTCCTGAATGCCAATACCAGGTTGATGTGTGTTAATAGTTTCTCCATGTTGCAATATTCCATCAAGATTCTAAAAAATCATCTTCAAGATATAATTGTCCGATTATCCGATGTTCAACTTATAATTGACCATCGCAGTTTTTTCGCAGCCGAGGCATACTTACGACATTGTGAAGCACACGTACATACCGATAGACTAACATTACAGCTTCAACTTATAATTGACCATCGAAAATATTCCCTATCTTAATCAATGGTAAGTAGTACAATCATTTTAATATACTCAGGCAAAAATTCACTTCCAGTTACCACGACATTCAACTTACAACTAAATTCTGAGATTTCACGGAAAACAAACTACCCCTATATATATACAATTGTATTCAACATTTATATCTCTCTCTGTTCCGGAATTAACTTGAGAAAAAGCTTTTCCAATCTGGTATGAGTGGAGGGGGGAGAGGGATACAACGGTAGAAAGAGACAAAGAAGAAGGAACCGCATGTAATGCTGTAAAACGGTTTTTATTTTAAAGTATTCAAATATAATGCTGTCTCTAGTTGATATGAATTAAAAGCCTGGAACCATCTTAATATTCAGGTATAAATTTAATACCGCGAAAGTTTGAAATGAATTTAGAAAATATGTTGAGTTCCGTAAGTTTAATTAAATGTTGCTTAATTCCGCACTAGCGCAATATTCACGCGTGAATTTTCTCATTCTCGTTGTGTTATTTTATATCAACAGAGGTTACCTGCAAGTCGTTTCACTGCTTACTGGATATTAATATCGAATCAGGTACAGGTTTATACCACGGGCAATTGATGAATTGCGAGTCAGCAGTAGCTTCCTTGATTACACTGTGTTTCATTTCGTCTAGCAAGTAGCACAATCCAGAACCCTTGCTTCCTTCTCAGTACGCAACTTTGAACCTTGTTATTTTACTGCCTACATTACTGCCCCTTCGGGATTAAACCCGCGTGTGAATTCTCTCTCCAAGTTGCGGATGGAGAGAGACGGGTAGTGGAAAGAGGATAACAGAAATAGATTTCAAAGAAACAAGTCTTCGGAGTTATTTGTACGTTTATGTATTTTGTTGAATAAATATTGAAGCAAATTTGATATATAAGGTGAAATGAATTTAGAGGTCATTAGATTATTATTGTAATTAGAAGGGGTGTTGAGTAAGTTTATAAAAATGGCAGAAAATAAAGTATGAGGTAGGTAATTATAAATTAATACTGGTTTATGCGTGTTAAGTAGAATGAGGTTAGGAGTTATCTCTGACTATTCAGTAATTATTAATATGCTGTTTGGAGCAGATATCACAGAAAGGATGAAGGGCGAAGACGTAACTGCAGTTGCCACAGTATGACTCATAAGGCGAATACACTAAAATACATGCACATGCCCTTGAGAAGAAATAAGGGAGGTATAGAGATAGGTGGGCTAATTATTGAAGTAGTGAAGCCTACTGCGGTGTTATCGGATTGGATGTGGGGGGAGGTTGAATACGTTGAAATAATAAATAGTAAAGATTTATATATATTTACACGATTCTGGAAATGCCTGGGCAATGGCGTTGATGCTTCCGAAACGGGGCCGTGTTGATTAGGCGTAAACTTAATGTAATAACTACTATCGTCTAGTGAAATGGGGGTTTCGAGGTGGGGCGGACTGCAGTCTTGTGTCGAGATGTTAACTGGCTAGTTTTAAGGGTCAAGTCGGAGTCAGAAGTAACTGCCGCATCTTCCGTGCGGTTGTATTTATGTTTCAGGTGTATCTTCTATTTTTCTGTGCGGAGAGGTTAAAGGCAGATAGTAATTTACCATTGATTTTGTTATATACTATCTGTCATTATATTAAGTCTGTTCGGGAATCCATGTAACAAATCAACCATCGGACCGTTGCTGTATAATTTGAGCTTCGGTGTTTACGAATATAGAAGTGTGGTATAAAAACAGAAAACAGAAAGGCTTTGTAGATTCGAAAACTATAAGTTTATTGCTAGAAAGATCGACAACAGTTTCAAGTAAAGTGTTATATTGCCGGTGGTCTTACTTGAGAGAAAAGATTAAGGGATAATACTCACAATGTCATGTATTGAAGCCACTTGGATTAATTCATGAATTGTTTTATGATAGTCAAATTCGGAAAGTATATGGATCGTGGGTCAAATAAAATAGAAGGAAATTGCACATGTGGTTGCAATTATGGCTACATGACACGGGCTATGCAAGGCAAGAAGATTCGACGAATTTCGCGCTCAACGCGACCGATATATTCGGCAGTAATGTAACCGTGGGGGAGAAAAATCCTCCCTATCAGCCAAAAACAAAAGGGAAAGAAAACTCAGTACACCAATGACAAATATTGTAACAAGTTGCCGATTGCAGAACCAATGAGAAAAATTGAAAGAAGTAGTTTCGACGGATCGGCGAAAAGTTGTGATGAAAACTATGAGTACGGAGTAAACCGCGCCATCGAGTTAGTGCAATTTTAATTGTGTTCAATTAACGTACAATCTTCTTGATTTCAAGGCAAAAATTCTGGCAACAGTTATCGCAAGGCACTGAAAATTGGTTAAGCGCCGCCGTGAATACTCCTACAGCTGAAGCGATACATAAATTTGTCAACCTACCATTAATAGTACTAGCCCTTCAGCATGGATGTAGGTAAATTGAACCTTACAATACAATAGAGGCTTGTCACATCCAACTTAGTTTAAAAGGGTCTTATCCGTAGGGCGGACTTCAACTTACATTTAATCTACGTTATCTGGTCAAGGCCGGTATAGATTACCATTCGTGGATTCTCCTCGGCTATTACAATATTACATACACCACCATGCAATAATTATACAGTCAATAGAGAAGAGATTATTAAATAATTAGATACATCACACAAATATGTTTAACAATTTAATTAATCATTTTCATCAGTCTCGTTATTCCCTATTCATTACCATAAGAGAGCGCAAACATTGAGGAGATGAAATACGTAACAATAGGTCGTCGATTTAGAAAGTGATCTGAGCCCACAAAAGGTAGGTTGAGGATATCTAAACCAAGTCGTTAAATTAAGAAAAATATATACGAATCATACGAATGGATGCCGAATACGAATTCTTAAATAAAGATTCTTATAGGAAATAAGAATCATCAAGAAGTTAATCTTTCCAGATTTTATTTAAGTGATTAGATATTCTCGATTTGCAATAAGTCTTAAATAAACATCCTCAATTTGAGAATCGCAAAATTAAATAAATATTCAAAATTCGGTTCAAAGTTAATCAAAGGAGAAACTCATATTTACAGATAAAATACACACCTATTTAACTTTGTTTTATTTATTAACTTTTTATCTTATCATTTATTATTATCAATAAATTCACGACGAATTATATTTATCCATTAATATCCATTGTTTTTACATTTTCTTAATTAGCCCTCCCCTTTCACTATTTATTTCTCCCATTATTTCATTGAGGAGAAGTTTTAAAAACATACCAGAATTTATTTCGAAAACAATATTAAATTACTGTTTGGGATTATTATTAGTGTTTTTGTTTTTCTCCTCAGTGTGAGTGAGGAGACTGCAAATAGTGGAAGAAGGGGATAGAAGTAGGTTCCCAGAAAAGAGTCTTTGAACTATGTTTAAATATAATCCAGCAGTTATTTTATTTATTAAAGTTATTTAATATAATAGGTATGAGATCGTAATCATTGAGAGCAAAGGTTTAATAATCTGAGAATTGAAAATTGGAATTAATAGGATTTGTAGATATTTATTGATTGAGGTAAAGAAGAAATAAGTGTGGGTTAAATGAAATAAAGAAGTAATAGCTGTAGTATATTATTATTAAAAATATAATAATGAGTAGTTGAGTTATCTCTGACAAAATAGCAATTAATTAATGATTTGTATACTTAGTGTGAGTGGCTGCAGTGAATATGTAAAATTATAAATAAGTGTATATATTCGATCTTCCTGCTTCTTAGTGAGTGGGATTATTAATACGTCTAAATAATTATATATATATTAGCTATTAATCATCCACTGCTTGATGAGAGGACATACTTGCGATATATGTACTTTTAACGATTGCGCGCTTCTTACATGAGTGGTATTGATAATAAATATATCTAAAACTTACGAAGAATATATTATTATGGGGTTCGTTGCTCAAGGAGCGGCAGTACAATACGATGAACGTTATCTTGTACTTCTTGTAGGAAAATTATCGACAAAACTGTCGTTTTTCATAAGAGAGGGAAAATTCAGTTGATAATTTCAAAGTAGTTTGTTAATTTTGATTGGTGGATTTAAATATGAGAGTTTCAAATTATCAAGCTGGGAATTAGAGGGAAGGAGCGGTAGGGTACATAGCTCGTAAGTGTTTACAATAATATTCAGTTGAATTACTATTTATATATATAAGCTAATGAATACTTTCAATCATGGAAATGTTAAAGATATCCGATATCAAGCGAAGTCTCGAACAATGATTACATTATCTTTAATTATTAATTTTTAAATTTATACTTTAATGAATTATCAATATTATATAGGTTTTTGTAAGAAATTACGAATTTATACAAATTATCAAACATAAAGAATTATGTAAGCCGCTATAAATGTATAACTAAGAAATTTAAGTAAGTTTAAAAACGAATATTTGTATGTAAAAATTAGATGTTTAAATACATTTATTGAAATGATATTAAAAAGATCACTGTTAATTATATCTTGAAAGCTGTACAAATAATTAACAGAAAAATTATTTAATGTAAAAAGTAATAATACTTTGTTAGGTTTTTTTAAATTAAACGTTTATTGACAAAAAAAACAAAATGTCCTATAATCATTTACAATGATTTTAACTTAACATATTTATCTATAATTTGTAATAAATAGAATTATTATAATTAAATTATATATACAAATATTTAAACAAATATATAATTCTTTAACTTTAAATATTAAGAAAATTTTGTTTAGATTCTAGTAGTATTGCATGTGATTTTAATGCATTAGTATGGGAAGATGATCCGTTGACAACCATGGAAAATCACATTGCCAGAGCTTGTTGGGCTTCATCTAATCCTATTAAAACAACTGACGTATCTTCATATTTTTTTAATGATTATGGTTCTCGTGCTGAAGTGCAATTACGTTATTTATTACAAATATTTCTTGAAGCAGGTTGTTTAGGATGGGCTGTAATAATAGCTATTGTTTTAAGAGATATATCTGCCGTAACTAGAACAATTCGAGCTGCATCTGTTTCAACACAAACTACTGAATTAACAATAAATTTAAAAGAAGGATTAACAAAACTAATTAATTGGTCTTACTCAGAATGGTTAGTAAAATTTATAAAATTCTTAATTTTGGCTTGTATATTTTAAAAATAATTATGAAATGTTACTAACGAAATGCTGTTTATTTTCTTAGTTTAGGTTACAATCAATTTCTATCAACTATACAACCGCTAGTAATATCTCTTGACCAATTAATAGAAAATAAAAAACGGTATCAATTACAATATTATCGATCACAGGAAAAGCAAAATATTTTATCAGAACGTAAAATGTCTGTCCCAGGCACCCAGTATGTTGGTAACATAACTTCTCATCCACAACACTCGTCTACTAGTTATATATCTACCATATACATCTAGTAATGTACCATATACATCTAGTAATGTACCATATACATCTAGTAATGTACCATATACATCTAGTAATGTACCATATACATCTAATAATGTACCATATACATCTAGTAATGTACCATATACATCTAGTAATGTACCATATACAAATCTAGGGTTGAATGAACGTCCATGGATAAAAAAAGATAAATCTTATATTGTTCAAGAAAATGAAAATGATAGAAATTCATCAAATTTAACATGTAAACTTTCATAAATATATAAATACAGAATTAAAATTTCCATAATATTGTAAATTATACGAAAAATAAAATTAATTTATAAATTTTTAGGCTGATATAAATTTAATAATATAATTTACAAAAAATTTTCGTACAAATTTAAGTTACAATTTTCGTTTTAATATTTTTCAATTCCCAGCACTCTTTTAAAGATGTCAATACTAATTTACCAATAACGCCAATCACTGTAAAAAAGAAGCTGTGAACAGACCTCCGAATCTCCGAAATACAGGAAAGTAGTTATTTTGTTTACTAAAACTCATTATGCTACAAATCTCCTTAAGATATCAACATTTAATTTACAATTGAGTATCGATATAGTACTGAAAACATATTGCTTCAATATTAATAGTACTCTATTTGAATATTATATTATACATACTATTATTGTTCGGGCAACTTTCCCAAAGAGCTCTTCCCAAGGAAGTGGGGGGAGAGGCCAATAGTGGTAGAGGAGAGATGGCAGGGTAGAAAGAAACAAAGACGCAGGTGGTCGAATGTAATGCTGCGAATTGATGTTTATTGAAAATCAAATAGAAATTTTATATATTTTGTTATATTTTTTACATATTTTGTTTTTGCTTACGAATTCCATTCTTTCATCTACTCACAAATTCTTGAATTTCTTACATGTTTCTAATTGGTTTATATTATTGCAATACCTGCAGATATATATTTGTTTTACTTTCTCTCTCTTTTCTACTGGTAGAGGAACCGTTTTAACTGAAGTTTTCTTGTATCTTGTTGATTTGGGTGGGCTGTTTTTATGTCCCTTCTTGTTTTGAACTTCATTCATCACTAGGGCTCTTGTTCAGCTTTCTAAAAACTTAATTAGCTGTTCATAAGTTGGGTAGTTGTTGTTGTTTCCGATCGTTTTTTCTTTAATCAAGGCATTGTTGTTGGTTTAATAATCTAATTATTAAGTGTACTATTACGACTTCTATAATGTTGTGAGTCTTTTGTTGGTAATTCAGCCTTTCGAACATTTCTCTTGCCATGTTTACCAATTCTCTTGCATCATTATTTTTTCAAGTTCATAACACTCTATAGCTAATGCTTTGTCTAAATTAACAGCTGTCTGAATTTTTGGTTTGTTATAGCAGACCAGTAACAAGCTCCATGAAGTTTCGAATCAGTCATCTTCAAAATTTATAGTTTCTATTAATCTGAGGCGCTCACCCCCCCAATGAGTTCTTAAGATAATGTAGCTTTTCATTATCATCTAGATCTCCTCTTGTTATGATTACACTTATGAAGTTTTTCTTGAAATTGTTCCATTTGAAATAGTCGCTTGTGAATTTTTCGATTACTACTTCTGGCAAACGTAAAAAAAACCTTCTTTTTTCTTCTTTTCTGGGTTGACTAGTGCTCATTTTGGTTGTTATTGTGAGCTCCTCTAAAGCACCGACTATTATCTGCTTGCTTTTTCTGTAGGTCTCCATTTCAACTTCTCGGATATTTTCCATATAATATTGGTGATTGATCACTTCAGATGCGCATATTTCTTTTATCTCTTCATGGTATCTATTAAATTGGGCATGGAGATCTTTAATCTCCTTAAGTGCAGAGTATATTTTGCTTTCTGTCATGTTTGGGTTTAGTTTAGAAAATTCATCACACCATCTATCTAATCTGACTGAGACGAGCCCCTTGTGATTTTAACTTGAAACATATCGTAGGTGATAACTGTTGTGATGCCATACTCGTGGATGGGTTCTGATCTGATTTTGACCTAATTATCATTGCATGGCCGTAAAGTATTTTTTGTTCTGACATGATTATACCGCGGCACTAGTCAATATTTCTAAGGTAGCAAAAACAAATAGTATCTGCAAATACACCCTTCTCTATTAGGTTTTATATAAATTATACTAGAACATGGTGAATTAATTTTGAATTTACTGCCAAAAAAATGAAGGCCCTGTTTCGGACTGACAGTATTTCGGACTGACTTTACTTACAGTATTTCTAGGTTATGTTGTTCTACCTAATCAACCTTCAATCGCTATTGATCTGCTAATCGATTTTAGTTTTTATGCCCTCTTCTGGCGAGTCTATGTAGAGCTGCACTGTCAAGCGCAATGCTCGTCAGCACGGTAGGACTAATGGCGCTTACGCGACTACGCACAAATATCTCTCTCTCTCCTTCCGACTCAAGCATGCATACTCTAGTCGGCTCTGAACAGATCGTATTGTTAGATCGTTAGATAACCAAATGTTCGGGATTTCTCCCGTATGTGTTTTCTCTCCCAGATGTATTCAGGAGATACAGATAGTGAAAGGAGAGGTGATAGAAATGGATTTTCTTTACTGAGCAGATCTTGATGTTAGAGACTAAAATGAGGTTTATTTAATAATAAATATATAAAAAGATGCGTGGTAATTACAGAATATTGTTGAATGTTGGTTATGCAGATATAAATATTGAACTATGGGAACTTATGTGAATGTACAATTGATGTGAGCAGCGATCTGGTCCAATTAGTCGAAATGTCCGCTTATGGCTGTGTCGTATGTCAATTAATTTGAATTGTTTAGAAAGAACGTTGATTAGCCGGTTAGTAAATATATGACCGAATTATAAATCTTGTCTCCAATTCAAGTGGAGTGACTCGAATTATCACAAACTGTTACAATATCTCAGGTCTCAAGATAACACAGATTTACATATGACTGCTGAGTTGAATATAATGTATGGTAAGAACAGGGATCAAACTAAATATGACCAGTCTGATTGCTATTCGGATTAATTGTCTTGAGTTTTATTGAACATATAATAACTTGAAGAAGTCGCACTTGTTTATACAATCAATCTTTCGTTATGCTTTTATACAATCGATTTCCCGCATTACTGCACTAGTCATTCGTGAATTTATGGCCGCGGAATTGGCGTACAATTAATACAATACAATATAATCGATGTCCAAAAATGACGGCGACGTGTACGTCGTACGTTTGAATTATGATTAGACGAATAGCGGCGTGGTCTTACAGGTTGTTCGGCTTACTGCCCGAGGAGATCTCGATCGGCAACGCGTTGCCAAAGGGGGTTACGTATCTTCGTTACTCGTAAAGGTGAACTTTCTGTGTTGAGTAAGACGAGGGGAGACGTAAAGGTCGCTATTTGCCTCTTGATGCGCTGTTCTAGCTGCGCTCCATACTGGGAGCTCCGCCCAGGATGGGAATGGTTCAGCTTAGCGTGCTCAGAATCGGGGAGAAGCTTCTTGTGTACAGAGGCCGACCGCTGGGCTGGAGAAGACTATTGATGTAAGACCACGGTACTGCACTGGAGACATTGAGAGAATTCTGCCCTCGGGGTGCTTGCGGCCTTATTTTATAGCCGCAGGACAAGCTAAACCGCCGAGGGTGTACAATTATCGGGTGGTGGGGGGTCAACTAATTTTCCTACTCTAGTGAGATAGATGAGCATAGAATGTCACCTCCTTGAGAAAGGGGCAGGAGGGGGCAAAGCCAAGACGGTGGGGAAGGGGCTGCGCTGCGAATGTGCATGCGCCCTGCACCAAGACCTGGCGCGCTGCAGCTCACTTGCTTGCTGCGCTTGGCTGGTGAAGCTGTGATTGCAAAATATATGTGGCTCGCATGAAAGATCTAGGATGACACCGTGGTGGTACCAAAGGGGGGAGCGTATCGTTACAAATTCAGACGCAAACAATAAATGTACATTGCAGGAGTTACATTGGCTTAAGACATGGCAATCATGAAATATGAGATATTCAAACATAATAATCACAAATAATATACATAAAATAATAATCGGATATTGTAGCATAAATAACATACAAAAGAAGAATGGTATTATGTAGTGAGGACTCGAGATTCTGTCGGAATCCCGAACAAACATACTTTCAATTATATTATAAATTTCAGATGACCTAGATTTAATAAGAAAAAGAATTTTTAGAATTAGTTTTGTAATATAATCTGAATATCAGAACAATAATTTAATTTTATTTTACGACTACTTTCAATTCAATCTAATATCATGCAGCGCTACTGGAGGGTTCGATTGTCACCAGGTATCTTTTTGAAAAAGTATCTTCTTAAGTTGTTCATGTTCTTGAGAACTTTAGATAAATCTCTTCATCAAGGCTTCGTCTGCTTCTAGGAAGGTCGTAATATAAGGTATCAAGGACACCTCGACGTGAAGTGAATCTTCCATAAGCAGCAATAAAGCATTGCGATAAATAGTCACTAACCATTTCTAGATAGACTGTTGATGTCCGAAAACATAATGTTTGAGATTCTGTCAACAAATCTCTTGTGAGTGTGTTTAGAATCACAACCTTCTCTTTCTTAGAATACTCATGCGACTCGAGTAGAAATCTACTTTTAATATTTAGTTTTTTTTCCCTGTTATTAACATAAGTTATTTTCATGCCAGTAGTCATATTAAAATCTGTGTTATCTTGAGACTTGTGATATTGTAACAGTTTGTGATTATTCTGTTCAATCAACTCGAATTGGAGACATGATTCAAATTAAGTACTAGGGCTACTAACCTGCGAATCCACGTTTTTTCTAAACAATTCATCTAAGTTGACACCCAATACAACAATAAGCGGACATTAAGACTAAAAGGACCGGCTCTAGAATTACGCCTTTTGTACTCTTATACATCAGTTTCCATAGTGCAATATTTATATCAGCATAACACAGCACAAACAACATTCAACTATATTCTATAATTACCATGCATCTATTTATATATTTATTGTATAATAAACCTAATTTTCGAGTCGGATATTGCAAACGAAAGCGATAGCATTTACTGAGCCACGATACTACCCTAAGGAGATATTGAGATCCTTAAGACATGTTGCTTCATCAAACGTTCAATTGAAAGTGACACTAGTACACACAATTTCCGATAGACGGCTTAATTTCGCCTAGCGTCCGGTAGAGGACCCTAATTGCGTAAGCCGCCGAAAATGGAACTGCGGTCTTTCTTACAGCCGATATGGGGCTGGATCTCTACTAGCAGCCGACATTGCCTGCTTACTGACAAATTGATAACTCCGCAGTCAATTGAGTATACGCAAACTCATAGTCCTTGTTCATCAATATTTGAATCTTACATTCATATTTATTTCTATTTACTTTTTTATTACCGTGGTGCACACATATTATATTGTAATATATTAAATTATAGACTATTATTTATCATGTCCGCAACCAAAAAGATCATCACTGGTACCATGCGGAATACTGCAAGTGAATTAGAGCAAAGGAGCGACATGACAGAATCAATCATGCCACAGAGTCATTCTAAAAATCAAAGCACAGTGGAGTCTTATTGCCATAATGAGTCTTATTGCCAATAAAAAAAGTCAAGATATTGAAACTGCCAGACTATTTGTCTCGCTCAATACATATAATCACCACATTTATAAAATAAGAGAACTTCATAACACGTTCCCATACAACATATTATGACGAGGATACATTAGGACAGGAAGCTGAAGCATATGACCTCGCGATGTTGACGAATGAAGAATTATTACAAAAATAAAATTTAAAGCCCAATGTTCAACAGCCTACAATTGGACATCCCACCCCATTGCTCACGCGATTGCCACAAATTTCGATTACAAAGTTTACGGGAGATTTTGCATGGTCAGCTTTTAGGGATTCATTCAACAATATAATTTTAAATCGATCACACCTCTCAGATTTACAGAAGTTAAATTATCTTTTCCATTCACTAGAGATAGAGCCTCACAGGCTGATAAGTCACATGGATAGAATTGAATGTTCGTTAAGCCCAACCTGGGAATTGTTATCGAAAACTTACAGCAATGAGAGATTGCATACATGAAAAATATTAAAGACCGCTCTACTAAGTAATTACTTTCAAGCATCAAAGCCATTGCCAGCAAAGCAATTCCTCAACATCTTACGAGCGTCAGACAATTTATAACTTAAAATGGAAAGGACAAAACTTACGAAAAGAGATAATAAATCATCAGATAACCAGATTGCTTGTTCCAAATATTGCATTAGATTGGAATAAAGAAGTGGGAAAGCACAATGATCCCCGATCTCTGAGTCAACTAGAAAATCTTTTACAATCGTATGTATGTTTACTGTTGACACCGTAGTGTCAAAATGCCAAACTAAACCTCGAGTCGATAGGCGACCACGCTTCACTACCTTTAATTAGGTCTAAATGGAACCTCCGCAACCGAAAAATCAGGACTTTTGTATATATTGTGAAGGGAGTCATGCAACACAGAACTGTTTTAGACTTAAAAGGGCTTCATTAAAGGAAATAAAGGCATTTGTAGAGAGGAAAGATCTGTGTACCATCTGTTTAGAAAGACATCCATCATCTCTATGTCATTCTAATGACAAATGCAACGTAAGTACACTGGATCACCACACATTGGTTCATGAACGTACTAAAACATATTCAACAAGCCGTCATCGTAGTAAATCAAATTCAAGGTAACATACGACCCCTATAGATAACACAAGGAATAACCCCACGTCAACTTCGGTCCTTGCAACTGCATTCGCATGAAGCCATATCCCCACGATCAAAACAACAAGCTCAAATACTGATTGATTCGGGTTCAGAACTTACATTTGTTTCTAATAACCTCGTCTGTCAATTAAAACTTTCCCGTAAACAGTCTGTCACATTCATTCATGGGTTTGGTAGAATGCAGGTATCGAAAACCCATGGACATGTGTTCGGGCAACTTTCCCGATGCTGAGTTCTCTCCAAGATGAAGGGGAGAGAGGCCGATAGTGGTAGAGGAGAGATGGCAGGGTAGAAATAAAACACCGACGCGGGGGGTCGAATTTAATACTGTGGACTGATATTTATTGAAAAACAAATAGAAAGTTTCGTTGCACAAGTTTGGTTTAACATATGAAATTAAGCGGTCTTGATCTTTACTGTTATTAATTGGTTTTAGTTTTAGTCTTTAACGTTTTTGATATAATTTATAACAAGCACTAATTAAT
>JAPYYT010005854.1:0-12321 GCA_030522565.1 Ceratosolen corneri | reverse complement strand
TCCCCAGCACCAGCAACCCCAGCAACCCCAGCCGCCCCACCAGCAGCAACTCCTGCTCCATCAGCAGCACCATCAGCAGGTACGACCTAGAGGCTCATCCGCACCACCCGACTCCTCCCGCCTAGAACGCGATTCTCCTACAACTGTCTCTCTTCCATAAACCTACTTGCCTCTCCTTTATACCAAGCGACTTTCACCTGGAAACCTGCCGAGCCCACAAACACGACCACCGATTACCTCCCAACCACCCAACACCACCCATCATTTCAATCCAAACCTCTCACCCCCCCCGAATTGCACGCCTTCCATCCTTCCACGTACACGCAACGCTCTACAACAGCCCCTCCCCCGTACCCAATTCCTTCCTCCCTTCATTGATCGGCCGATCGCAGCCAATAATACGAGTGAGGAGCAACGGCAGGTTAAGAGCTTCGAGGCTGTAGCGAGGCGGCATTAACGAAAGCACGAATCCTCGCATTTCAGACGCAGCCGGCGGTGACGACAGTCCAGACAGCGACGGGCTCCCCGATGCTCGCGAGAGTCAGCGAGCCGAGTCCCCTCATCGCCTCGGCCGCCACCTCCATCACCACCGTCGTCAATACGGCGCTCCTCGCGCAATCCAACAGCCAAAGCCAGGTGAGGATTATCCTTGGGATTTGCCGTGGCGATTAAGCAGACGTCGCCGCGGCGAGATTGCAAGCGTTGCGCAAGACAGTAGTAGAGGGAGCATCGGCTATACGTAATTGGCAATCCAATTTTGATGTACGAATTTTTGAGCTTCGGATAGTTGGTCGACGTCGCGTCGGCAATTTCAAGCGCGTTCAATAGATTGGTGAAATGCAATTAGCCGCTCTTCTTATATACTCCCAGTGTAATTACGCGATGCAAATGTATATTCGCGTACGTGGTGGGTCCATAATTCATTGGGCGCTTATGCAAACGAACGTGCACCGCGACGGGCAACGAAGCTGCAGTATCAGAATGCGCGGTGGCACGTGAAATTTATTGTTACATTATGTGATATCGCGCGAGGTTATCTAGCGCTCTCATAGCCGGCTCCCGCCACCCATTGTTTGACGATCGGCTTTATTTATCGAATGAGAGCGGCAAGCGCCACGTACTACCATTACGCAATCGTGATTTATTCTTACGTCGCGCGACAGAGTGTTTGGGAGGGCGAGAAGACTCTCTCGCGCCTCACTCTGTGCGTTGGAGTTGCGAGAATCTGTTGGCTTTGCGTTTGCTCTTTTCCATCAGCATCCTCGAGACTTTGTTGCTGCCGCCGCGCGCGTCTGTCTAAGAATCATGGATTGTCGTCCAAGAATTGGGCAGGATGGGGGAAATATTGGTATAATATCCTGGTTGCTTCTGTCCTCAGGTGAACGTTCCTTCGGTATCCCCGGCGCCGCGTACGGCGAGCGGCGACGGCTCGGTGCGGCCTTCCTCGGCCGGGAGCGTCGGCTCCCTGCCCGGGAACCCGGCGACCCACGGCCCGGGCGCGACGGCCTCGCCGGCACCGAGCCCAGCGCCACCCCCGAGCTCGACAACCCCGGTGAAGGCCGACAGCCCGGCGCCGGCACGACCGCCCAGCAGTAGCAGCTACCCGGTGCACAAGCTCAAGAAGGCCTGGCTGCAGCGGCACTCGGGCGAGGACGGGACCGAGGACACGACGGGCATCGTCGGGAGCGGCTCCTGCCTCACCCTACCCCTCAATATCGCCGCCAATAAGCAGGCGAACGGCAGTGCCGGTGAGCAACGATAAACACGTTAACCTCATCCCGCCTCCTCCCGCCTCTTCGCGAGAGACTCACGGCCCTCCTCCCTCCACCCTCTCCCCGACGAGGACAATTCGTTGCTCCCGCAGCTTCCTCTACCTCCTCCAGGGGAACTGCTGGAGACTTTGGTTCAACAAACATCTCTACGCGCCTTGTACTTTCAATAAGTTCCCCAACTGCCTGGCAAGTTAAGAATAATATGTCGAGCCACCGCGTCCACTTGGTCATTTAAGAGCCAATTAAAGGGCTTTCTTATAAGCAATTATTAGCAGCCGAATAAATGCAGTAAAGGCCGTGATTAATTTTATTAGGCTGAACGTTTAAATGCTCGACTAATGCAATCTTTGCACCGCAAAGCAATATCCTAGTCCTTTTAATAGCTAAGCAATTCGCGGATAATATTCCTACGACAACTGCACCTTTAATCTTGTTACTGTTGTTGTTGTTGTTGTTGCTATTGAAAATTAGCGTGGAAATTCTTTCTCGATTGCTAATTGAACGTTCGAGTGTAATTGATGGGCAAGGGGATTTTACAGCCGCATAGCTATTTGAATAAATAAATTCAATGATTAGTCGGAGAGAGCGTACCGCCACCCCGATAACCCCACCCACCCCTCACCTACAATATTCCAGGAGGTTATAATATATTTTAGCCTGCCCAATGAAATAATAAATACGTAAAGTAACGCCCAGATATTGTTAACGCAGGCAAAGACAAGGACAATAGTGCAAACTCGACGGCGGCTCCCGCGACGACCACGACCACGGCCGTCTCCTCGTCCTCCTCGGCGTCCGCGACGACGACGTCGACGACGAGTCTGCCGAGCGCCGTGAACTCGATCCACAACATCGGCAGCATGGCTGTGAACAGCATAAACAAATCCAAGGTGACGATTAAGGCCCGCAAGACACCGGTGAAGGAATCAGTGAATGGCCACGGCGCGGCCACGGCCACCGTCAACTCGGAGAGCCTCCACGAGGACTCGTCGAATAGCGAGCCCGAGAGGAAGGCGCCACCCAAGCGGAAACCGCCCAAGGTACGCGCATTCATTAGCTTCAGCGAACGAGACTGAGGAAACCCTCCTCTTCTCTTCCCTCTCGACTACCAACCACCTCGCTTCAACCCATTCCCGTCCTCTCTACCTCTCTCTCTCTCTCTCTGTGTCTTTTACTCTTTTCTTTCCCCCCCCCTGCCCGCGTCGACGAGCCTCCTCTGTCGATCTTGTCTTGTTTTTGTTTGAATTGGCTATACGCAGAAAAACAGCGTTTAGGTAGGAGTTGTAGGACATATGGTATGGCGCGCGTTTCTCCTTCGGCTTCTCCTTCTCATCTCGTATCCCTTTAACTGTCCCAGCTATTCGGTGGACGATCGGAACGCTCGGTGCTGATACTCTAACGCTTTGAAAAGAGATGAGGCTACTACGCTGCTTCCCATCGATCAGTAATGAAAATCTCAATTTATCCAGCAAACCCGTAGTGAGGCAGTTGTGACTCACTACGTTCTTGAGCCTTTTTTCTCTCTCTTTTCCCTCTTTTCTTCAATTTTTTCTCTCTCTCTCTCTCACTTCTTCCTCCTCCTCCTCCTCGTCTTCTTCTTCTTCTTCTTCTCTTTTTAACCTGTAATCGGTAAGCTTATTTTTACGAGCCTGTATAAATTTTGAGAATGTCATAAATTTATCTTGACTCACATGGGGAAACGGTTTTTATCTTTAAATTTTTTAATGAGAGAGAAAAACATCCGATTGTATGTTTTTGCAGTGAGTGAGGCAGAGCTTAGTATAAGCTTCATTTACCATCTTCTCAATACTAAGCGTGTTTTATGACTTAAAAATCTTTATTAATGGGATAAGGTATACGGCCACATCGCTCCTATGTATTTAATGACTATATTTTTTATCATTTAATATATTAATGCTTTCGTTAAAACATTCGACTAGCTAATCGCAATTCAAATATTATCTCTTAAATTCGAGAATACAATTAAGACGAGAGAGAGAGAGAGAGAGAGAGAGAGAGAGAGAAGAGACGGGGCTGAATTGGGTCCGTGGATTTCGTGAATTTATATTATCGTTATTTATGCGTGTTTCACGTAACGATAAACATATAATCGTGCTGCCCGAGAGGAGTATCTTAGTAAACAAGAAAATAGAGAAATAAGGCAGAAGGCATTTTTAGATCGATAACACTATGTAAATTCCAAGAGTTTTGACGAGTCTTACTCGGCTTTATTCGGACGCTCGTCATTTTTTCATTGCATATGCTATTTTAAGAAATTAATCATCTCTCCGACTTACATCTAATGCTTTTGCTGAGGTTTCAGCCTAGAAGATATACAATAATATCAGTATATATGTATATATATGTATATATATATATATATATATTGGGATTACTACGAATTTTTTAGTTAACAAAGGAAAGTAATTTAATATTGAGATTCCCAAGTCCCTCAGACTTCATTGTGATCACATTAGAGTCATTATCAAGAACTCGTGTGGATAGAGCTTAATTAATTTAATACACACCACCTTAGGTTTTTCTGCGTATAGTTTCTGCTTGTTTTCTTATTTGTTATGCGATTAGCACACTTTACAGTTGTAAATTTACAGGCTATTATTTTTATTTTTATTTTAATTTTTTTTTTTTCACTCTCAAATAACTATCCGTTTAAAATGCGTAATGCAATAAATAAAATACTTTGTTTGAATATGCTCAATATATATATATATATATATATGTATATATAATATGTAGACAGTGGTTCGTTAGATAGGAAACGACATTTTAATGCCTGTGCAAGTAAAACTATCAATCATCGGAGATTTAAAATAATATTCCTTCAGCGGTGAATAATGATATAAAGAGTGATTATTTTTTTACGAACGGGCGCTAAACTTTAGTAAACAGTCTTATTTATAATTATGATGTTTCGTTGGGAGTGAGAAACGTCGGTAAGAAAGTTTCTCAAAATAATTGAGCCAATAATTTTTACCGACTATTGTTTTAATGTTTAAATCAGCCGATTAATCACAACTATAAATTCTTTTGTATATAAATTTTAAACGGATTTTTATTAGCCATCGTAACTACGACCGTGTCATTATTAATAAATTTATGGCGACACACTTTTACATTAGCTAAAATTATTATTTTTCATGTATTATTTTATCGGCGCGTTTTATACTCCAAGTGCTAAAAATTGTTAAAACAGTTGCTTACGCTCAAAAAGATAATAATAGTTGATTCAATAATACAATTAATTATGTTGCATACTAATCATTTGCAATCGGTTTTATTATCCTCCGCCAATGACGTTTCAGCAAATATGACATTAATTTTGACAAAGCAATAACATGTGAAGGTGGCGCACAATTCTCGACCTTAGAAAAGCCAAATTCCACCCTCTTTGAAAATGCAAAGGTGCTTTGTTGTACAATTGACATGACCGCACACTTTCTTTCTTTCTAACGTCTATTATTTACATTTATCTGCTGTCCTTTACACACACCCACTACTTGTGCCTAAAACAAACACGCTTCTATTTTTTCTGTAGAGAGTTTAGTGTAAGTGTGAATAAAGTGTAAATCTTGGTTGTTGTTGTTGTTGTTGTTGTTGTTGTTCCGAAAACACTTTAGCTATTTAAAAAAAAAGAAGATAGTACTTCTTCTTTAATTTCTATAATTGGGCGCATACGTAATGTTAAGAGAGATAAGTTATAACCTAGAGATTTTTTCATTTTCACAATGTAAATTAGACTTAACGATAATTTGCGACCACATTGCGACTATATCGGCGGCCAGATTATTATTTATAATGGACGATATTTGTTTTCATTTCACCAAGAGCCAATTGTTAGGATAAATACGTGCGTACGATAGAAAAGAAGCGAAGATTTTCGGAAGTCCGCACTAACAAATATTTTGCTGAAAACTCAGCAGACTCGTCCTTTGTAACGATGACATATTAAGAGAGAGAGAGAGAGAGAGAGAGAGAGAGAGAGAGAGAGAGAGAGAGAGAGAGAGAGAGAGAGAGACGACGCTGTGATATTAAACTGATCTCATTCGGCATTAAAACCCAAGTCTTTTATTATTGGCAGCATTGTGATAATCTAATGTTATCATATGGATACCTAAAGTTTGGATTGTTATATAAAAGTAGACTAGTGTGTGTCAAATTGTGTAAATATTATCAATTCCCGTAAGCATGTAACTGAGCGCTCGAATGATTAATCGCAAAGAGGATTATATATATATAAATTATGCTTGACGGAGGTGCGGAGGAAGGAGAAATTAATTCATTAAATTAACAAAGTTGAATTTTGTCGGCAACATTACACACTATTCATTTATTGATAGCGAGCGAGAAACGGATTCGCCTCGACCTCGGCCACACCATTGTTTAGCCGTAAATTATTTATTGACTGGATTGAAATTAGAGGGCGAGGAAGTAGTAGTAGTAGCTTTCTTATAATAATGTTGGGCGTCCGTCGGCAATAATTTTAACGATAAAGTGCCCTTAGTGGCCAAATTATCGCCGAAGCAATAACACATGCGTGAAGAAAGCAGAAAGCATAGGTCCGAGGCTTTTGAATTTGGCGCGCTCGGCCGTAGGCATGGAGCGCCGCCAAGCGTCGCTGTCCTTTTACAAGGAAGTTGGTACGCCATTGCGATTACACATTTTGTCGCGTCTCCCCCGAGCTCTCGGCGTCGTTATAATTTGCTCGCAGTTTTGATTCAGCAACCCCGACGCACCATCCTCGTCCCCGTTAAAGTTTGCCGAGGAGGATTGACTTTTACTTTATTTTTCTCCCCCCCCCCTCTCTTCCTCAGTGAAACGTAAGCGGGCGAGAGAAGAATTGGTTGTGCCTTAAGATATCGATGGAAGATATTCTCCTGGTGAATTTGGTAGGTTCGCCCGTACCATTGTGGTGAGAGCCAAACGAGATATAACCTAAAAATGCGTCACATGGCTCGTGTATCTGGCTGTGATTTAAGTGAATTATTATTGTAGTGACAGTGTGAGCATCGGCGGCCCGGCGGTTAGAGTGTGTGCTTAATGGCGTAAATGGAAGTATTATCTTCGATTGTTGGCTGCTCGACGATTAAGCCGCAGCAAAGTTGCAACGACTTTTATTAAATGGTGATTGCATAAGAAAGGTAGGGTAAGAAAGGGTCGCGCGTCCCTTTTATAAAAGTGCGTTATATAATTGGCCCGATGAAAAGTATTATTATTTGCGCATTTTGTGAGCAATAATGAATGGAATATATGAGAAGTTTGTTTGGCGAGATTGAGACGAAGAAAAAAAATTTGTACAGCGTCGCTACTATTGTTTACTATTTATATCACATAAATTCGCAACTCGCATCATCCAAACAATGGGCTAGGATTTTTGTTTATTTTTTTTTTTTTTTAAGTCTGCTGGCCATTGATTATATTTAATTTAGATCACGATCTCGTGTTATTGTGTGGCCGTGATTATTTATAAACAATCGGGAGAAAATAAATCAGTTGAAAAGATCGTGAATTCCTGGCGGCCCGAGTTTTTTTTTTTTTTTTTTTTTTTTTTTTTTTTTTTTTTTTATAACATTGTTGTGTTTTTCCAGCAGTATGTGCCACCAAGCCATATAATATCATTAAGTCATTAATTTTTAATCGGGGAGGCGTGCTTGGATAAGTGTGAGGCCGATTGGGTTGAAATTGAGAATGACGAGGGCAATTTGATAATCCGTTGCTTTGTAAAGAATGGACATTGAAATTGTTAGAGCATCGTGGAGAGAGAGAGAGAGAGAGAGAGAGAGAGAGAGAGAGACGTTTGTTAATAATTCGGAGGCACTCTTGGATGTTTTATATATATTAAGTTAAACGAGAAAGTGCAATTTTGTATATTACGATTATTTTTCTTTTCATTTTGTTTCTTTTTCTTTTCCATTTTGAAATGCAAATTCAAGTCAGAGAGAACGTCAAGAGCTACATTACAATTATTGGCCCAGTAGTAGACCCAAGATAAAATGTTAAAATTGTTGTAAAAGCCCTTTCTCGCGTTAAGTTGTCGTCGATTGGATTGGAGTCGATGTGCATTGTAATTGCCAGGCGGCACGCTAATTAACAGCAAAGATGTAGCAGACGGAGAGTCGCGAGAGTACCGGCGCTGTCACCTCTATCCTGTACAATTGTTATCCGAGCAGTTCGCGGGCTTGCGTGGGCGCGCAGAGGGTCAGCAGCGGCAAGGGGGGGTGGTAGTCGAGAGTGAGTGAGAGAGAGAGTGAGGCTAGAGAGGTGCTAGAGAGATGCTAGGGAGATGCTAGGGAGATGCTATAAACTGGCTGAGTACTATAAATAATCTATGTCTGTGTGGTAGGTAAAGCGAAAGAAGGGAGCCGCCTGGAAACAGCAAACGGCCGTCCAGGAGCAGCGCCGGAGAAAGAAACAGAAGCAGGGTAGAGGAGGCGCAGCTGTCGGTAGCGAGTCCAGTAACGAGAGCGAGGCTGGATCAGTGAGCGACTCCAGCGAACAGCGATTCCCCGCTCGAGCCGTCATGCAAATATCCACGATTGATACCTACAAAGCCTCGGGAAACGGTTAGTTGACGTGTAGCAAAACCTTAAAGCAAAACAAAAACAAACATTCTATTACGAGTTGCTGTCGGGTGTGAGCTGGTCTGCTCGGTTGGACGGTTAGGGTATCGGTTGAGAGAAATGAAAACAATGTCGCGCGCTGGTGTTTATTTTGCGTTCTGTGAATGGAAAAAATCTCTAGGAGAGTCGCGTTTGATGGCTCGTTAAGAGTTTATGGTACTGTGCTTTTCTTTTTTTTTTCTTTTTTTTTCTCTCTTTAACCTTTCTGTTCCTCAAGTGCCCACGTAAATGTCATAGCCGATTGCGGTCATATTGTGCCACATATATATATATATATTTAAAAATTGTCTTTGTTTTACTTTTGTTCAACAACAACCTTTCCATCATTGAGCATACTTTATTAAGCAACCACTACTATTTATGTGAATCTGCCATTTTCCAATATCAGCGTACACATGCATACACATATAGGCGTAACAAAGTTCTGTGGCGTGTATTCAGCTACTCAATATGCTTAACATAAATTGTTTACTGTTGTCCATTACCTTCGTTGAGATCTGATTTCGATGTCAACCTGAATATCCTACGACTTTACGCAATTAGAAACTGTCGATCTTGAATCGCCTCTGCAGCGCAAGGATAATGTAGAAACTAACGCTTAAAACCACTCCACCTGCCCATTATTAATATTCAAGTGGTATTTTATGAAGTTGTCGAGAGAACAAAATTTTGCATGCATGCGATGATATAACTGATTTCTCCAAAGTACAAGTTCAAGCTTAACTTTAAGCAACCGATCTAGTAGTACCCATTTATATAAAGTCAATAATTAAATTTATCCCAACCAGTAGATCTACTAGTGTCGATCGTGCGTTGTCGGTCCTGTAATCAATATTTGACCGAGTCTGTACAGAATGTTAATTTTTATGTTACAGCGAATAAAAAGGTCCCTAAAAAACGAGGAAGAAAACCAAGGACCACAAAAGATGTTAAAACAAAAGAGGAAGAAGAAGAAGAAGAAGAAGACTATCAACCTCGTCAAAAAAAAAAGCGAATAGATAGTAGCAAGTCTAGCGGTGTTAGTAATAAGAGCAAAAAGAGAAGAAATAATCGAATCAGTACAATGGAAGACAAGCCTGATGAAGAGAAATTAATAAAAACAGGTCAAAGCTGGATACAGGATGATTTATGCATACGTTACACATGCACAAGAATATCCAAGTGTCGAGAATGCAGATTAACCCCCAACCAGCGAGACAAAATTTGTTCCGTTAGAAGTATAACTGTTTTCTGTAGATTTTACGCTTTCCGAAGGATGCAATATACCAAGTCTGGAACGCTTGTTATGGCAGGCTTCAATGACCCTTACATAGACGCCGATGAGGTAAGCATTTTGACATTGATCTTTCTTTTCTCTTCTCCTTCTGATTATTTCCAATTTGGGTTATTCTGTACTTGTTTTAAGCAGCAACGCTTGCTCGACTACCTACATTTTCCTTATTTTTCACAACAATGCCGTTATTCTCATACCACTAATCTAACCTAATGTAAAAATTGGCTTTAATCTAATGGAATAACTATCGCTTAATGTCAACTGTACACGTTGTTTTTTAATTTTCCCTGCAAGTAAGTCGATGGGGGCAAATCTACTCTTTATTAGTACAACGACTTTATCGGTACAGCCATGTCCAATCCAACATTATTACTAGCTTTTACAAAAATCACTCGAGCTTTATGCCTTAATGCTCGCCCTAACGAGAATTACCTCGATGCAACTAATTGCTCCATTTTATCTCATTGCACCTCTCATTGCAGAATGACATACAACTTTGGCTGCCAGGAAAAGACAACAGATTAATAAAAAGAGACAAGTACACGGAAGAGACACAAAAGGATGGGAAAAAGGATTGGGATAAATCGGATTTTGATATCGAATTGGCATATCAAATTATTAGACAAGTGGGAGACCAATTTTGTGATCTTATACACCAAGAGAAGAGCGTGGTCGAAGAGCATTTAGCAAGAGGTGCTTATATAAACTTATCTCTCAGGACTTTAGCCTTATAAGCCAAATTCCAATGCCTATCCATAATGCCTAACCATTAAAATTATATGCTATTATTATAAAATTAACGGTAACTCGTACGTAATTGTCACAGTGGGTTCCGACCTCGGAGAGCAGCCGGTGATTTGGAAGCGAGTCGTTAAAGGAGTCCGAGAAATGTGCGACCTCTGTGATACAACGCTGTTCAACTATCATTGGACTTGCGGCAAGTGCGGCTTCGTTGTCTGCATAGATTGTTACGAGGTAATTTAATATCGACACTCTCTCGCCCCTTAAATCACAGTCCCTCACCTCCAGCCAAACCTCACCTCCAATCAATTAGTTCCTCGAAACGCTCCCGAGGAATGCTTTTCCCTTTACCGACAAGCGGCTCTCTCTCTCTCTCTCACTCACTCACCTCCTCGCAATTCATTAATGCTTCAGGCACGTAAAAACAAGACGGTCGTGTGGGCGGAGAGCGGCAAAGGTCGGGATAAGTATGCTTGGCTCCTATGCGCGAACCGACAGACCCACGTGCCCGAGCAGCTCCTCCTCACCCAAATCATTCCGGCCGACTGCCTCATACAAATCGACCAGCGCCTCCACGAGTGCAGGAGCGAGTGGGGCATCGCCAAGCACTGCAGCTGCGACTTGGCGGTCAAGCCAACCAACGAGAACCTGAGGAGCTTGATTAAGGGCGACCTCGTCTCCGTGATGAACGGCAACGCACAGCAGGAGATCAAGGTTGGTTGAATATACACCAGTGCAACGCGCATTCGGGTTGTTGAAGTACAGTTGTCGATAAATATTGCCTCGGCCGCGTCCATTGAGAGCCTGGATTTTAATAAAGGCACCACCGGGGCTTTATTAAATTCGCGCGAGTCCCAATGGCTTTTCAACGAATTGGCCTCCGAATGTGTCCGCCCCCCTCGCCATAAATAAATGAAGCGATTGCCGGAAGGACGCCGCGCTGTGTCCACCCAAAAATCTCACACTTTACAGCCAAAGCTGTTATAAATAACAGCCCGCACCTTCCCCAATGATGAATTCGTATTAAAAATAATGAATAATGACTGTGATTAATTACAATCATGAGCTTTTTAACTCTGAGTGGGTGGGGCTTGGTAGCCGAAGCGTCTGGGCCCGTCAAGTGGCCAATAATAAATTAATAAATTCTCGTAGCAGGAGAAGCAGAGGAAGAAGGACGGCGGGAGCTGCAACTCGAGCGAGAGCGGCAGCAACGGGCGAACGAACGGCGAGGAGAAGAACTCGCCTCTGAGTTGGCTCGCGGACGTCGCCCTGCAGAATCAGGATAAGAACGAGAGCGAGACGGACTCGGACTCGGACGAGGACCAGGACGGCAATCACTCTACCCTCCGGGAGCTCCTCATACGGCCCTCGCATAAGCCCAACGGCAGCGGCTCGAGGTCCAATTCGCCCGACACCGCCGGCGCTAATAACGCGGCTACGGCCGACGGCGCCGCTGCCGGAGCCAGTGCCAACGACTCGAGCATCCCCGGCACCAATAGCAGCCAGAACAGCGTCGCCAAGGCCGGCAAAAAGTCCAAAATGGACACGCTCAACGAGGTCATCAGCAGCGTCATTGAGCACAGCGTCAAGGTGATTTTCTTTCTCTCTCTCGTCGTGTTAATGGGAAGGGGATTGGGGCCCGGTCGATGGATTCGAAATGCATGGATGTGGGAAGAGTACTGGACGGTAATATTGTTGTGGCAATGGCCGAGCCTCAACACTCGCATAATCCACAATTATTCGCATAATACTTGAGTTGGCGTTTATAGTAACGTTTATTGTTACGTTTACTGTAATGTTTGGGTCTTAGTTTCATTTTCGACGTAGTCGTTAAGATTTCTCGTTACCGGCCAGCAGAGCCGCCCGACCAAACGGGGGGTGGGGGGAGGTATAAAAA
>JAPYYT010005850.1:0-11972 GCA_030522565.1 Ceratosolen corneri | reverse complement strand
ATAAAATGTAAATTTTATATTAACATATGATCATTTATATTCAACGTTATAAATAAATGTTAACTATTTGTTCAAATTTATTTTTCTTAATTATAAATACATATGAAACGGTGAAAATATTTTGCACGAAACTTTATTTTCTTTTAAAATTAAATTAAATTTTTCAATTAGAATATTGAAATTTGTATATATTTCTTTAAATTTTGAATATCGTATATTAAATAATTTTAATAAATAATTTAATATATATTCTAACACCTCTTCAATGATTTTTTTTTACATAAAATGTAAATTAAATCATGAAAATTATGATCATTTTAAAAAAGTTTGTAAAATCAGTGAAATTTCTTATGCAAATGAAATCTATGGATAAATGCGGGACGCAATGAAAGCAATTTGTATATATATTTTGAAATTGAAACCTAATATTTATTTCCATAATATTACATTAAAAATGTTTAGCACTTAACAACTTTTAATAATCATTAAAATATTGTTTTAAACTAAAATTTCAACTAAAGTAAAGAAGGCATAAAAGAATACCTAAATTCAAAATGAACAATAAAAATTATAATAAAATTAGATGCTGACAAATAATTTTAATATATATATATATTATAATTTTTAATAAAAAACAATTACTTTACAAGATATAGAATTGCGTTAAATATTCGTGCGCTTGAAAGCGTTAAGGTACTTTTATTTAAGTATAGTAGCACAACGAAGATAGAAAAAAAGATGAAAACAGACCCATTCCTAATGAGTGTCGGGCAGTTTAGATTTTTCTGGCGTGATAATATTGTGTGCTGAAGTTTAGATTGGCATAGCTCTCTTTTCATATGTCTTTCTGTCACCTCAACCATTTTTCTATTCCTCTAAGACTCTCATTTACCGCGACTAAAAAGTCGTCATCATGATTTTTTCCAACTGTCAACGCGAACTAGAATTTACCTTTGCAAATATGGAAATACGCTTCATCCATTTCTTCGCGCATGCGCACACCTTACTCGCCTTAGCTTTGGCTAATATTGAAGCTCGTTTCCTACGAGTTTTTTTCACTGCTAGTCATGTATTTACTAACTCATTTTTTCTTTTTTCTTTCGCAAAAAGCATTTCTTTAAAAAGTTTTAGATTTGACTCCCTTGGCGTATATATACTGTACATTGCATATCAATATAATCTAAAGTAGTACATTACATTTCATATTAAATTCTTACTTAATTTTTAAATAACTGACGATCTTATTTATTAATTTACCTGAGCATATGGTTAAACTATCGAGTTAATATCCATTTTCTATTAGCACTTGAAGTAGCTATCATTTTAAGATTTTATTTATCACTTTAATGGAATTCTGTGGAATTTTGAAATAATGACGATATATAATCACATGATCTAGTATTCTCATTTATTCGCTTAATAATACCACTATTTCTAACGTCAGTTTCTCTAAAACGTTCAACATTTTTATGAGATGGAAGAAGAATATCAGATATTCATACAGTACCTGAAAGTGGTTTGTACAACACTTTTTTTGATAAATACTTCATGAAACGATTAAGAGTAAAAATAAATGTAAGTCTGTATAATAAGAGATCCTTTAAATCTATTCAATGGATATATGTTTACAGAAAACATTTATTTCTTAGTATTACGTATTTTTTAGTATTTTTAGTATATTACGTATGTTTTAATATTTTTAATACATAATTTTGAGTCTGTTCTATCATCTTCCCTTTTTAAAATAAAAATGTCTTCAAGATTTTGATATTGCTTTAATCGTTTACTTATTTCTTTTTATTTAATTTAATCATTTCTCTTGTAAAAAAGTTTTGTAATTCTTTTAAACGATAAACTCTTTGCCCTACCCCTATCTGTACATCATAATGAGTTACTTAAGTTTTATGAAAAACAGTGCAGTATCTTGAATGATATTATTTTGTTGGTAAAGATAGATCATTATTTCTTTTTTCTTTGTTACGGATGACATATTACGTCATAAGGATGAAATCAAATTTTTCTTGTGAGAGACTGTGAGCCTGTAGATTGTTAAAAAGTTCTTTTCTTAAAATTGAAGTCGTAGATCAATAACGTTATCATCTTACAATTCGTAAAGGCGACTCGAGTTTGTTTCGTTCATAAAAAAAATTAATTAATACCATTTTAGAATACAATGAAGAATACCACGTTGTCGTCCCCTATTCATATGTTATCGTCAACATTTTTTATTTTTTCCTATCATGCTTTGGAGTAGAGATTTTTACAATTGTAAATTTATGTGCATAGATTCTACTCCCGTAATTTATTCTAGCTGTGGCATGTTAATATAATCGTATATCATATCCCTTTGTAAATGATATTAATCAACTGTTTTCAACTTCTACAATGTATTTAATTTTATAAATATATTATTTATCACATTAACTAAATTATTAAATATATTTATAATCCATTAACTAATGAAAAGCATCATTACATCCGTAATGATTTTTATTAATAAAAAAATTGGGGTTTATATTACTTTATTTATACTTGTATTTGCTAACTTATATTTCACTCAATACGTACATTGTATTTCTTCTACTACATAATATTCGCAAGTGCTATGGATTGCGAATTTTTATAATTACTAAAGCACAAGCTAATCTTATTTTTGCTATATTAAGTAAAACTTTATTCGTGAAATATAAATTGAAATAAAAAATGAGAAAGCTATTTCAATACTATTCTTAATTTGTGCCTTAACTTATATAGCTTCTATAGGACATTGAACTGAAAACTTTTAATCTAAACATGACAAACAATGTAACCACGATTGAACTTACTATTAGTAAGTTAGTAAAATTTTAGTATTTAATATAATATATTATATGTAATATATATAATATATAATATTGAATATAATATACAATTAGAAATTGTACGATTTGTAGTGACTATTCATACGTTAACACTGATATTCTGATATGTAGCTTATTTAACGAATATGAGAAACAAATTCTTTATGATCAAATTACATTAATATAAATAAACTTGTAACTATTCCCATAAATAGTATAAACTTAATAATTCAAAAAGACATACTTCTATATTCACCAGCTACCAGTAATGTATACTATATTTCAAATCAGAATTGGATTTTTTAACGTTTAATTTCTATTTTCTTTAATACTATAATACTTGAAACCTGTTATGTTCTCAAAATAATTCGTGGTAATTAATATTTTTATTGTATATACATATATATATATATATATATTCTATAACGAATATATATACATAACGAATAAAATATATAACGAATAATATTATGAAAAATCAAGTTTTTACTTTAATGACAGTTAATTGTATAACTTTTAATTCTAACTCGTTTTTTAAAAAAAAATTAAGAAGTCTTATGCTGAGTTGTAAATTATGGAGAGGTTTTAACGTATATATATATATATATATATATATATATATATTAAAACACAGTTTATTAGAAAATATACTTAGTATTCAATTATTAAGCGTTATTATATTTTATAATTCTGTTATTCAGATGAATTTTAAAACTATGGAAGATATAGATTCTTACAAAGACCTACAATAATATTAAAAATATATTGAAAAAGTAGATTTAAATTGACAATTATTATTTTAACGAAAGTAATATCAAAAGTTTTAACCTATTCGTAAATTTTATTTATCATTATTTATGCCAGATAAAATCATTGAGGAGAAACTGCAAGTGAGGCAGATTCAACATTTATTTGCAAACACAATAAGATTTAAGTTAATTATAAAATTAGAAAAAATGAACATAACATGTTTATAATGATGTTGATATGAAATACACGATTTTTTAAAATACATTAATATAATTATTTAATTTACTTATTTAGTTTTTAGAATATACTGTAATCTTTTTTAAAAATATATAAAAGTTATAGAAATAAGCTATTTAAAACAACTTCTCATCGTATAATAAATATCGTCCAAGAAAATTATATTTTAATTTATAGATTATTTAAATATTTTATGTCTTCATAAAAAAATTTAAATTGAAAAATTCTTTTATAATTATAAAAATTAATTGTTCAAAAGTATCTATGAAAACTTTTATTAGGACATGTGTATCATAAATATTCAAATTCATTCATATGTTTTAATTTTCTTATATACACGAGATAAATATTTATTTTTTTTATAATACACTTGATTTTATTTATAGTGTGTTATAACTAAAAATTATTTGATTCAATTTTTATTATTTTCTTAACATTACTATATTCTCCAAATTTATATTATTCAACGATATTTTTATTCAAATTGAAAATTAATTTTTTTAATTCACTATACATTGTTATTTATTAAATATAACAAGAACTTCTTTGTTTATAATGAGAAATAATTAGAATTTTTAAACTGTCATAAAATTATAGATATTTATTTTAAATTTGAATTGTGTATTATTTTTATGATAATTTATTCTTCATCAAAATGATACTACTTTTTTATTACTATATTATTATATATTTTGTATTTATTTTATTTTTATTGTTCATAATGAAGTAAAAATATTCTACATTTGTACACATAAGATGTTAAGGATAATTAAAGATCCTTAATATGTAAAAGTATGTACAAAATATATGTAAAACATATGTAAAAAATAAAATATGAAAAATATAATATCGATTTGAAATGATTAATTTTTTGAAAATCAATAATTTATAAATAGAGTTTTATTTTATTTTGAATAAGGATATATAATTCAATTAATTGTAGATATTAATTTTCTCTATATTATAACCAATATAATATATATTATATATATGTGAACAGTTGTATGTATATATATATATATATATATGTGCGTGTGAACACGAATTAAAAATTAAATGATATATTTATATAAACGATATATATTGACTGGTTTAAATAAAATTTAATAATTTGATAATTCCATATCATTAGCATTCATCGAAAGGTTAGTTAATTCGACAGTTATGACATAAAATATTGTTAATATTATTATTTTTTATAAAGGAAAAACCTAAATGATCTCTAGAATTTTTTTAAAAATTATTTATAAAACTATGATAATATTTTGGAATTCAAAAATGAATACAGTAATTTACTTCAATTTTTTGTGTCATTTAATCTCTCCAAAATAATATAATGTATTTTATTTTTTATTTGTAAATTGTAAACATTTTATACGTACTCGTCGTCAATACAAAAATGATTGCTTTTATCAAGACAGGAATCGTGTGAAATTTAACTGTCGTTATATATATTATTATCTTAATCGCCGGCATCTCAGTCTTTCATAAAAAGCAGGGCTTCAAAGTCTTACGGAGATTTATCAGTCTTTAAAAGATGGTTAAGAATCTCACTGAGCGATAACACTCTTTACTCTTTGTAGCTAGTTTTAGGCTCCTCTATAGTAATCAAGATAACAGAAGTGTTTTAAAATTGCTTTTTACAGGATACTTGAATTCGAAAGTAATAGTGTAAATTGATCTTAACAGTTATCGTAGAATAATTATTATATTTTATGAGAATGAAAGTAAAAAATTTTTTGTCATATGTAAATAATTATTGTTGATTTTTATCTAAAAAATATAAATTTTACATTTTACTAAAATTTTCAACTATATAACTGAACTTTTAATCTATTTTTTTTAAACCTCGTACTTTAAATCTAATTTAATCTTTGATTTTTAATTATTTAAATTGTTTTATTCGATTTCAAGTGTATTATAATAAGAAATTTTAATAAATAGTAAAATGAATTATATTGATATCTGTTTGTATTTTTTAGATCGATTCAATTTGTTATAGAAAATTTTTTAAAAAAATATAATCAATAAAGAAATAATACCATATTTATGTTATATTGACAAATAATATACTATTTATGAGAATCTTATAAAACACTATAAAGAAAATCAAATAAATTATTCAAATATTGCTTATTATTATTACACCATTGCCTATGATTAGTAATTGTTTATATATCTCTACAATGTTACTGTAATTCAGATTATCATTATACTTAATTTACCTTAGGAAGCTTTTTTAAGAAAATAGCTTTTATATATTTATAAGAATATTTATTGCAATGGCATAATTTCGATATATAGATTTATTATAACTCATTAATTATAACCGATATATTATATATTCTATCTCAAATGCTTGTTCAATTTAATTTCCAAATTTTAGTTGGTGTCAATGTACATAGTAAGATATTTAATATTCCTCTTGATATTCATTTGAAGTTAATGAAACACTCAATCACCAGTTTGAAGAATTAACATTCTATTTTTTAATATTAATGGAATTTTTATTATTATAAGTGGTGAAATCAATAAAAAAATTTTGTTTATTTCTGATTTTATTCCGAAGACAATTGATTTTTTAAATCTTAAATTTCGAAGGTAGTTCTTATTTATTTTTACACAATTGTATATATAAAAGCTTTAAAGTATAAATAACTAATACACTAATTTTTATATATACCTAATTACTCTTAGTTTGTATTCATGAAAACTATATTTACAAATTTAAATGATTAATAACACATTAAGTACTAAAATAAAAATTAAGTTGAACCAGAACAAAGTTTATTTAGCACAAAATTTGTGATGAAAAGTAATAGTAATAAGGTCCTAAATCAAACAATAGATGTTTAAAAAATTTATCTGCAACTGAAAAATGTTTCTTAAATAAGACCAAAGCGCGATAACTACATATGCAATCATGGATTTTATATAAATAATTTAACAAATATTCTTTAAAATTATATTTACTTATAAAAATAAGTAAATTCACATATACAGAAAATCTTATTAAATACATATTAATTGAAAATGTATTTCCAGTATTGAATGCTTATTATTCTAATTAATTTCTTATTAGGAACTAATTTAACAAGTATAGATGTAGATTTAGTTTTATATTTAATTTCTAATTTAATTGTATAAAAAATATATTTATTTCATTAGCAATATATTTCTCATAATTTTATTTTGCTTTTTAATACTTATACGACAAATCGAAATATAAACCTTTATTCCTTTAATTTTATTAAAATTTATCTTCTCAGCCACGTACACATCTAAGAAATATTTACTATGAAAAGTGACATGGATGTTAGCCGGTGGGAATTACAGTGGGATGCATGTCTACACAGTAAGACTACGAGAAATTCTCGAGGGTCCATTATAAAAATGTACTAAAGTATACGTATTAATCCACCGCGATTTACTTCTCATTATTATAATTGCGAATTTACAGTCCTGAAATACTGGTGTTAAGATTTTCTACGTATCAAATGGTCTGGGGACGTGTCACCCTTTCAATGTAAGCATCGCTCATTAATAGTTTAAGTAATGCTTCAAATCAGTTGTTCATTTATTCTTCATGGACCAACAAATAATATATTATTGACGATTCTATTTGAAAAATTTGATGATCGTATTTACTAATGTAATTAAAGTCAAGTTAATTCATTCCTACTGAAGAAAAATTACTTTTAACGATTATTGAAATAAAATATTTAGGTATCTGATATAATTATTTATTATATATTTATTATGTAAAGAAATAAAGAAAAATAACTTATTTAAACAAATATTTAAACATATTTTTGAAAAATTGTCATCTTAAGTAAATATATAATCGTATTTTAGGTTAAATCAAAATCTATTTTTGTAATAAAATTCTTTGTATAACTTATTATCGACAAAAACAAGTAAAGCCAAGATTTTATTATTTAGTATATGACATACAGAGTAATATAATGTTTTATAAAAAAATGTACTATTAAAATAGCAATTAATATTTTTATTTATTTAACAATAGATTTAATAGTAGATACAAGCATGAAAATGTATTAGAATAAAAAGCACGCAAAAGTTTATAAAAATGTATTATTATGTAAAATTGAAAACAACACAAATTACTAATGAAAATTATTCTTCATACTGTGGGTAAGTTTCTCGAATGAGAAATGAATCTCAAAATTTTATAATCTTATTTTTTATAATAGTGATACTATCATTAATTTTAATTAAAATATTCTTCATTTAATAATTTTTATTCACACATACTACAGTATACGTTACTATATAGAGTAGAGGTTTTTCTAAAATATTGAATTTAAATTATAAACGATTATAATTGTTCAAAATATGTATTCTCTTAATATTTTTTTAATATCATTTTTACTTCTTGTTAATAAAAGAAATAGTATATTATGGGAATAAATATTATTAATAATGCATTCACAAACGCTTGCATATAAATAAAAATAGTAATTGATAAAAATTATTAAATTTTATCACTCCATATGCATCTCCTCTCCATCCACATCCATATTATCATTGTATAATTGCATAAATAAATAAGAATTATAATAACGCAAAAAATTATATTAAAAAATTGCAAGTGTCAAGGTAGAACTCGACTATTGAAGCTGCGGAATTCTTGATGTCTTCCTCAGTACTTTTTGTCTGACTGTATTGAATTCGTAAGAAGATCTTGAATTCAACCAGTCTATCAAAAATCTGCCACTTGTCACCGAAGAATTGCCTTTCATTTAAGTGAGCTTACTGGATTAAAACAGATGAAGTTGAAGCTCCATGCTATAACTGAAGTTTTCCGCGGCTTAAGCAGATGCTATCAATAAAGTCCGTAAAATTAAAAACAAAATAAGTACTTCTTTTGAAATATGCAAGTTGTTAATTTATATAGTATCTATTGATATTAATTATTATAACAATATGTTTTGTTAAAAAACAAAGATATATATAAATTATACTCTTATATTTAAAATATAATCATTATAATATTCTTTTTTAGGATAATTTAATTTCAATATGATATATAAGATTTTGCTAGTTACGCAGAAGAGCCAACTTCCTTTGATTATATCAGACGTTTATGTTGAACAAATTAATTTAAAAAAAAAAAGTTTTTATTGGTTCCTCCATTGAAATCCGATCAAAATTTATTTTCATTTTTATTAATTTAATTTTTTAACACAAAAACTGCATATTAATTTTGTGGAAATTTATTTTACTTTATTTTATAAAATTTCAATAATATAAAATAAGCAATTCTATTAAATTTAAATATTTATTTTCATTTATTTGTAGATTCATTGTTTTTAAAACAATTTAATTTTATAGATATTGGTGTCAATGTAATAGAAATTATAGATAATTGATTTTATAAAAAAAATAATATAGCAACCAGTTAATGTGGAAATAATAAATGTTTTATATATAATTTAAATATCGTTTTAGTCGAATAATCCTGTAAGATTAAAGCATAAAAGTTAATATATCTGAATAAAAAAAGAGATATTTTTTATATAATTAAAGTGTACAATTTAATAGCCCCATTGATTCTAAAATAGTTAAATTAATCTTTAATTAGCAAAAAATGAAATTTAGGTATTTCTAAAACGAATGAATAATAATTTTCTTGATAATTCATATATTGTCTTTTTTATGGGAAAATATTAATATTATATAAAAATGCATATTTAGCATTGAAATCGAATACTAAACCCATAGATTAAAATAAAATCACTTTTATTATCATTCAAAGTATTATCTACTTTAGTTGATAAATTGAAATTAATATACTAGAAAACTGTGATTAGTATTAAAAATTAAATGTTTAAGAGAAGAAAAATACTATTTCTTAGTTTTCCATCCATAAACAGTGAATCAAAAAAAACTTTCTTAATCCTTTAATTAATCAAATTATCATTAACATATTAAAGTGCTAAGAAATTCCTATTAACATATATTTAGTTTTTAATTGTATAATGAATCATGAATTGGGGAAATTAAAAAATATAATTCAATTAATTAATAGCTAAAGTACAATGCAATTATAATATTAAATTTTGAAATGGTTTATGTAAAACCTACATATTATTAACAGGCTTATGGTTTAATATTTCAATAGATTTCTGACTACCAATGAATGTTAAACTATAACTTAAAAATAAATAAATTAATAAAATCTAAAACTCAAATACAATTGAATATTTAAAAAAACGAAAATGATATTAATTCGGAGGTATAATATTGAATGAATTAAATTAAAAAATTTACAATATTAGTATTAAAATATTATAGTTAACGAGGAAGTAAAAATGATTTCGCACAATATTTACAAATTAAAATCATTTAATTAAATATTATGAAGTCAAGTTTATATAATAACAATGAATTGTTGAAAATACTAAAATATCAGCATTTGAAATTATTATATTATATATTATTCAAAGATTCGAAAGTTTTATTTACTAAAAATGCTGTGTAAAATAGAACAAATATATAATATTGTATAATTATAATAAAATCAAAATATATGATTATTTAGTTTATTTAAATTAATTTTATCCTATAAAATTTATACAATAATGATAATCTAAGGACTTTGGAAAATTAACTCAGCTTGAAACAAGACTTTTTCACAATCCTTATATTATATAATTATGCTTTCAATATTTTTACTATTGTTAATCTTGTAAATTATATATTTTCAAAGAAAATACTGATAGTATTTAAAACGGAAACTATAAATTAGTGTTTATTTTGCTTAGCTGTGTCAGGAAAACATTGAGCTATTTTTATGTTAACTACAGCATAAAATGTTTAGAACATATTTTATAGCAGATAGTTTGTATAAAGAATACGCTACTTTTATTTATTCAATTACTTTTATATGAATATTGTATTGGATAAATTATATTAGAATATTTTTAATTGTTGGAACATAAATTTTCGAAGGTTAAATAATTTAATAATTATGCACCATAAATAAAAAAAAATAACGTATGAAACATTATTTTATTTTTTATTAAAATAATCGTAAATTTATACATAATGTACAATATAACAATACATTTTTAAAATAAATTTAAGAAAACAACGATATATTCTTAAAATTAAAAAAAGGAAAAAAATATCTGAATGTATTTAATTTTCTTTCTTACAAGAACATGTAGATTACCATCTGCTTGATGATTTATGTTTATGAATATTTATTTATATTTCTGAAGTTTATTTTAATTTATTATTATAAATATTATTTATTATTAATTTTCGAAACTTATTCTTCAAATAAGTACTTTTCTTTTTATGTCCAATTAATTTGAATAAAAGTTGAAATATAATTCTGACAACTGATAAATAATATCAGCAATGTAAACAATGTATATATAAGATTATTTATGAACGAATTGAAATGATTTTATTATAAATCTAAACGTATTAAGTAAGCAGTAAAAATAAAAATAATTAATAATCTTAGTAAATAATTAGTAATTCATAATGATAAACTTAACGCTTTTACTTACCATATAAAATTATAAATATATATTAACAAAATTATTGAAATTTTTAAGGGTAAATTTAATACACTGTATCTTTATTAATGCTTCTTAAATAATAACTTATTCATTCTTATAATTCATTTTATATTTAAAAAAGGTAACTCGGTGTTTTACAGAGTGTATAACAATTGTCATGGCTAAGGAGTAAGACGGATTATTCAAATACAATATCCGTTCATTTTCAGTGTCCATTTTGTAAACAGTGTAATATCTGCTTTTCACCCTCTCATCATTTACATTCACTCGCTTCTCAGCTTCTGCTCGCGCCCTGTCACTCTGTCAGACACTAGCAACCCTCGACATTATATTCCATCCGAATGCAAGTATGAAAAGGATCTGTTCGCTCGTTACCATCCCTCAACCTCTTCTTATCTTTTCTTAAAAGACGGATTTTTCTTTCCCCTTGCAGTCTATATGCTCCTTCTTTCATTGCACCCGCAGCTTCGATACTTCATTATACATGTCGGACGAAGGATCGTGTTAAACGAAGCTCCAGCATTCGAATCAATCAATACACGCTGATTTATAAAATTTCTGCTTTTAATCCCTTGCATTTTTCAAGCGT
>JAPYYT010005849.1:0-20498 GCA_030522565.1 Ceratosolen corneri | reverse complement strand
CGCCATTCCACTATCTGTTTCTCCTTCACACACACACTCGTGAGGAGAAAACACACACTCACGCGGATCCGCTCCCCTCGATTCTTACCCGAGCCGGATTCGCGAACAAATTGATCCTTAGAGCCGGATTCGCGAACAGTATTTTATAAGTAGAATTCGACATATATTTTAAATCCCTATATTTTAAATATTACATGTTGTTACAGTAAATTAACAAAAATATCTTTAAATCTTTTTGAAATAAATGTCATATAAAGATCAATGCAAATCTTTATGCATTACAAATTCAACTTCTGACAAGAAATGAAAACTTGTATTCGTTTAGGCATTTTTTTATTTGTCGTACTTATGTATTTGAATATATAAATTTTATTATATCAATATTTTAATTATTTATAATAATAGATTTATAAATATTGTAATGTTTTTACTTATCTAAAATTAATTGAATATATATTATCGATGATTTATATTGAGTAATAACATTCAAAATCCCATATATCAATTGCGAATATAAATAATTTTAAAAGATATTAATTTGTTAATAAATTAAGAATAAATAGGAAAGTTATAACCAGAATTATATACAATAAGTGCTTGAGTTAGAAAATAATTTTTAAGATTTTCTGTTGATAACTGTATAACATTTCATTTCATAGTAAATAGGCATGATAAATGTTTCCTTCTCTTAACTTGCAATAAAATTTTTTTACAAAATCATTCTATAAGCAGCAAACAACTTAATTTCATCATTTAACGTTTATATTCTTATTTTAAATAAAGTTAATTTTATAAAGAGTAAAATTTTATTTAGCGAATTAAACAACCAAAACAACTTAAGTTAACTTAAGCAGTTTAAAATCTACTTCATGTTTAATGAATAACAGAAATTTGTAATTGAAACTATGTAAGTGTAAAATAAATAAAATACTTTCGTATTATCAACTCAGTTTGATTTCGTCATATTTTCAATACTTATAATCATCAAAATACTTAATTTATATTTATCTATGTTATAGTAAGAATTAAATAAATGCCAAATGAAATTAAACTTAACAGATCAATTTAAAAAATATTTTTATTAAATGAGGAAAAATTCTACGTATATAATTTATAGTATTATATAATTGTTCTTTTATAATTTATAGTTAATTTATAGTAAATTACGTATAGAATATAATTTAATATAATGAACTATTATATAAACCAAATAAATCTTTTAATATACTTGGAAGGAAATAAAAGTTTTTAAAAAAAAATGCGAAAATACGAAATAAAATTCGTAGATTTCTATCTTTACGGTTGTGCTTGAACTTGTTAAATATATAATAAAATAAATAATACATCAATATTTTGTATTACAATAGATAAAAAATATCTCTTCACGGATTAATTTGCAGTTCATATAACAAATTCTAAAATACGTAAGCAAAATTTACATTATGTCTAAAAAACTAAAAAATGTATATAAAATGTATGCATGATTCAGAGAATTTGCTGGTTAAAAAAATACAATTCATTAATCTCAGATTTAATTATTATGTATTCCAATAGATATGTCTCATTTAATACGCAATGAGCATATTATTTTATATTATGCAATGTTCATATATTAAATTAGTAATATAATAAATACTTTCAGAAAAAATTCAATTACATTAATCGGACAATATATCACAAACACTAGAAATTTAATCTGATTTATAACTGGAAAAACTATATGAATCTACAGCTATAGACCAACATAATTATCATCATACTTGGCATAAAATATTTAAACATCAATATATTATGCAAGTTAAAATATATTATCGATATATTTAATCATACTTTATTTTCCTTCATATTATAATAAAGATGGAATATAAGTTATTAAAAATCAAGTATCATTAAACTTATGTAACCAGCACCGTCCAACAAATTACAATTAAGTCATCGTTGATTTTTTTTTATTTTAATACCATTAAGAGAGTAATAAATGTTTACATAATTCAAAAATTTCATAAAATACAAATAAAAAATATTCAATTATTTGCTGTATATGATATAAAATTTATATTTGGAATTAATTCAGTAAGTTGTAATATGATATTATTGAGAATTTTGAAAGTTTTAAATATAATGAATTTGTCCCTAAAATTATATAAACTATTATTTTTAATTTGTCAATTTTACAAATATATAGACAAATTCCAAACAAATTATATAAAACAACTATTATACTCTAATAGAAAACTTAGTTAAAAAAATTTACTCTAATATAATAAATTTATTCGTTAAATTCGAATATGAATGATTTAACACGGTAAGCAAAGTTTTAGAATAGTATAACTTAATATTTAGGTAACATAATAATATCTTTATTATTAGACGTAAAATATAAAAAAAGATTTAAATAGATCACTTGTTGATTAAAAACTAAACGACCAGTTTAGTTAAGTAAATAATATTTGGGAGCTACATGGAATAAATAAAAATTTACATTCTTATGAACGGAAATGCATCCCAATCTTAATTAATATTATATATTGATATAATTAATAGTTATAATATTGAATAAGCAGCTTTGTATTACATCACATTCTCTTGATTTGATGTACGCATTTTTACTTACACAATGTACAAAAGAAAAATAATGCAACATTTTTATATAAATATATATTTAAATTATTTCACTTATTCGTCTATGTAAAACAAATCAAATTACGGTAATGATTTTTTTTTTTTAATTTTTTCACCATATTCTTAAAACTAATTGATTCAATATAATTTTATACAGGCAACGAAATTCACAATAGTCCATTAACTTAATTGCTTTACACAAATGAACTTTCTTATCTGATTATTTAATGTGCTTGCTTACACCTAATAATGAATATAAATCTGCGCAAAAGTTTACAACCCCGTTTTAATTATTTTTACTCATAATTAGACATTTATATAATATAATAGCCTTTGATGAAACAGTTTCAAATAAATATTGAAATAAGATTCACATATGTTCCAATAAAGAATTTCGAGATCATATAAAGCAAATCATTGTGGACAATTTTTCATTCTTAACTGACGAACGTAGAAATGAGAATCCAAATTATAAATTTACTTTTCACATTATTATTCGTCGGTACGTAATTTTTTTGGTATTTCTGTCCGTGGATCATATACAAAATTATAAAAACATCTAAAAGAGAAAGTGTTAAATTTAGAAATTTGTTTAAAAATAAAAATTATTAATAAACGCTAATATTATCCGCTAATATTATATTATTCAAATTTGTTGCAAATGTCTTCAGTATAAATACCATTACATACATTATATTTTAATATAATGTTTAATCCATTTCTTTTTATATATTTTAATTATGTTGACAATATTTTGTATTTCATAATAGGATTCCTTTCAATATTAATTCCAAATATTTCAGTTGCTTTTTGTAAACGTGCGAGGATTTTCAATGGAGAAATAGTCAACATAGACCATTTGCCCTTCATTGTTTCCATAAGATTTTTTCCAACTAATGTTCACTTATGTGGCGGTGTCATAATTAGTAATAAGCACATACTCACTGTAGCTCATTGCGTTTACGATTTTATGGATGATTGGTCGAACCTAAAGGTATTCGCTGGAACATCGACTTTGTCGGCAACCGAAGGTACAGCATATCCGGTACAGCGTATAATATATCATCCAAGATATAATGCAGTGGACTTGGACATGACTCGTTATCGTTTTGATTTGGCTGTACTGATCGTAAGTTTATAATCCTTAGAAATTTTAATATTTAGAAACTTTCGAATTTCGGTATTTTCACCAAATTGCAATTACTCAAGCTGAGCTTCATTACTCCAGGTAGAAAATCTAATGAAATATTTTTATTCCATCAGGTCGAAGGAGAAATTCAATTCAATGAAATACGAAGAGCAGCTTCTCTTCCAACAGGAGATATAACTTCAGGTCGTGATGCCGTGATAGCTGGTTGGGGATTACTGACGCATAAAAAAGGAAATTATTCTTACAATTTAAGGGAAGCTACAGTTGAAATTGTTACATATAAATACTGCAGAGAAAATTTTCCGTTTCCTATATTTAACGAACAGTTTTGTACGTATATGAAAAAGGCTGGGGTAAGAGATGTAAGTATTTAATTATTACAACAAGTATCCAAGCACAATATTGAACACAATGTTTATTAACAGGGTGATGAGGGAGGACCAGTAATCAGTAATGGGACGGTAATTGGCATTATGATTTATAGTAGTTCGTCAGTCCACGATGCCTGCGACATTCAAAGTAACCTCTACAAACAAATGGATTTCATAAATTGCGCCCTGCAGCTTTAAACGTTTTATTTTGAATTTTCTATTTAATAATTCGTACCCGAATGGCTTATTGCAGCCTGGGAAGTGTATTTAATATTTCTCTTACCATCAAAACAACTCGCAATTTACAAGGCACTTATCCAAATATGTGGAACGTGAATTGTTTGGTTATGATATATATTGACACTACTAAACGCTCGTTTCATTATTTTCGCGATGCCTTGGAAATCATCGCGGAAAAATACATTGCGCTTGCCTTGACAGCGTGTAAGCGTGCATTAAAGCATTAGTAGACTTTGCAAAACATATCTGAGCTTATCGTGTACGCACAGCTGACGCAAATTCGTCGGAGTAATCGAGCAAACCAGTTGACGTAACATTGACGTACATTGCGCCGCCAACCGGAACTCACGCCGATTGGTTGAGTAGAATTTCAGCTGCGAGAACTCCATTATAATTATCATATAAATACTAGATGTAAGCGATATTGCGCCCAACCAATACTATCAGGATGCCCAACATTATACATCTAGATTGTATTTTATCCAATAGGCCAAAGCTCTTTTAGGGTGGCTATCGTACTTTTTAGAGTCGTCGGATGAATTTCATCCCACTCTCGAGTCTCATTATTTTTTCGACTCTGCAGAATACTCAATTTCATCCTCGAGAATAATGACGCTTCTATTCTCAATACTGGTATATAAATATTCATACGCGCACGCGCGCGCAAGTGAACAAACGCATACGAACACAAACGCTCGCACCAACGCAAATTCAGACACAAACACAAACAGAGAGAGGGAGAAATAACTGCTCTGTGTAATAGTAATTAATTATCATGGTAATTTATTACAAATAAAGCACGGTGAATACAAATCAAAAAGTCAAGTTTTATGTCGTAAAGCATATAATTAAATAATCGAAAAAGAAAACATTGGAGAAAAGCCATTCGAATCCTACATTAATATATCTAGAATAAAAGATTTATCGATCTACTTTAAATAGAATTGTTTTTTATTACTCCATGCGTTAAGAATCCTCATTCGTCTAAGTTCTGCATTGAATGTAAAAGGAAATCACGAAAGAATAGCCAAACGTCATCAAAAAATATAAATAATATATTGCGATAAAGATGATTCGCAGTTGCAGGACCGAGTGGTAATTTTGATCAGGATTAGATCATACAATAACCCAATCAAATATATTTTTTATCATTCTTCAAGAATTAACTTTGTTTAAAATGGAGAAGCCCGTGATGTATTGGGAGTACCAATAATATTTACTATGAGCATAACGCATAATCATTTCATAAATCCTCATAAAATTTCGTTAGCAACTGTATATTATCAAGTTACGCCAAGGATAAAACTCAACAATTACTCGCAACTAGTGCTTTCTAATGGCTCAATAGCGAATCAATTCATATTTAATAACAAATCTCCTTCGGGAATTATAGATATACGCATAAAAAAAATAGAAAAACACGTGGGCATTCTTATTTTGTAAATTATTTGCCGATATATTGTAAGCACTGAATGGAATTGTTACGCCGAACTCCACGAGTCTGTCCTCTTACATTCATACATCATTATTTCATTATGCTAGAATTAAATAAAGAGCTCAAAAATTGAAGTAACGATACTTTGAAGTTCAATTATTATCATTACTTCTAAATTATAAAGGAAAAACACATTGATGTTTTATGATCGTAGTAATTACCTAAACTGGATATTCATTTTAAAAACATAGTATCATCACATTAGGTAGCAACAATTTTTAAACCAAAAATCTGAAATTGAAACTAGATTTTTTCAAAAAATTGGATCAAACGATATACTTCTGTGTTACAATAAATTATTAAATATCAGTCCCGAATGTGGATTTTTTATACTAGAATATTATAATTACAACGATCAAAAACATTAAATTGAAAAAGCGATATTCTGTTTCTCGTTGAAATTGATTTTACACGTAGAATTATTTACAGGATAATATTATGTCATGCAATATAACAAATTATTATTTATGTATATATATATTACAAAATTGTGATATAAAAAATGGTACAAGACATTTTAATTTAGTGATATTTTCTATTTTGTCCAAATCAATGGCATAAGCAGCCATCCATTATGAACAATTTCCAATCGAACAGGTAATCTATCAATTTTCATGTACAACATGACTTTGAAGATGTATATTTGAATGCCCCATAATGTCTCAGAAATTCAATTATTTTTGACGAAAGTAAATGGAAAAACTGACTCGAATATAAACACTCATACCCATCATTTCATTAGTTATATCATTCAGGTAAATAATAATTCAATTTTTATAGAGAAAAACTTGCATGCTTTAATGAGTTTGAGAATTTTATATAATTAAATAACTTGAAACTTTGTTTTGTAAAATGTTGCGTATATAAACAATATTTGTCAATTATTAAATTGCCTTGAATTACTAAATGACTTTTGATTTGAGAATATAGTTTTGACATTATTTTTTTATATGTTTTTATTTGTATATGTTTTTCGTATTGTTGCTTGCTTATTTCGTTCACTAAGTTTATTCAGCTGACTTGGTCTTATAATCTGGTATTTTCCTAATAGATATTGACTCAGTATGCTTGTAATGCGACTAATTTTTATGTTTATTTGCGCTGAAATTGTTTTCAGATTTGTCGTTAAGTAAATTATTTGGATTTGCGTTTATTTTTGTCAATTAAACTCAAATTTGTATAAAATTTTCGTATAATGCATAATAACATACAACTTTTAATTGGAATATTTTTTTATTTTTTATTTTTTATAAGTTTGTCTACGTGATAGAACTTTTTTAAAAAAGTTTTAAAGGTATAATGTTTGAAATTATCGAATAATATATTTGTACTTATTTCGTATTTGACGGAAGTAAATATTCGTAATTTAATTATAGCGATATATTCTCTTAATTTTCTTGGTCATATTTACATGCGTTTGACAGTTTTTCTGTTTATTATGTTCTTAGAAAACATTTTTCCTCTTATAGCACACGATTATCAAATTTTTAAATAATATTTTGATGGACGGAAATTTATCGCGCTATTTAATAGATTATTTTCTCATTTAAATATCAGACACTGTAAGAGTAAATTGAAGTTTGAATATTTACAATATATATATACATATACGTATATATTATTTTCATTCCTATATTTTAAAATTATATACAATTAATATAATAAATTAAACATTTATTATGTATTATGTTTTTGTTCTCATTGCAATTGATTAAAATATCGAAATTAATAAAGATGATGGTAATATAAATTTCAAAACCTGTTTGTATTATGTAGTTGGTACAATTAAATATTCTTATCTAATAAATCAATATAGATCTATGTTGAATAGAATCCTATCTTTTATTTATTTTCATTATATTTTAGACATTGATATACAAAATAGCGCTTGAAAATAAATATTTATGCAGCGCTTCTAGTTTATCTAATAAAAACTTTTGATGCTACACTAAGAGATGGGTTGAAGCTAATTTGAACTTTACTCACAAAATTATTAACAGTTCTGGTTGTTAACTGTTTGTTAACTGACGGACGTAGAAATGAGAATCCAAATTATAAATTTACTTTTCACATTATTATTCGTCGGTACGTAATTTTTTTGATATTCCTGTCCGTGGATCATATACAAAATTATAAAAACATCTAAAAGAGAAAGTGTTAAATTTAGAAATTTGTTCAGAAATAAAAATTATTAATAAACGCTAATATTATCCGCTAATATTATATTATTCAAATTTGTTGCAAATGTCTTCAATATAAATACCATTACATACATTATATTTTAACAGCATTTTGTATTTCATAATACGATTCCTTTCAATATTAATTCCAAATATTTTAGGTGCTTTTGGTAAACGTGCGAGAATTCTCAATGGAGCAACAGTCGACATACGCAATTTGCCCTTCATTGTTTCCATAAGATTTAATCCAACTAATGTTCACTTATGCGGAGGTGTCATAATTAGTAATAAGCACATACTCACTGTAGCTCATTGCGTTTACGATTTTATGGATGATTGGTCGAACCTAAAGGTATTCGCTGGATCATCGACTTTGTCGGCAACCGAAGGTACAGCATATCCGGTACAGCGTATAATATATCATCCAAGATATAATGCAAGAGACGTGGACGTGACTCGTTATCGTTTTGATTTGGCTGTACTGATCGTAAGTTCATAATCCTTAGAAATTATAAATTTAGAAACTTTCAAATTTAATTACTCAAAATCCAATGAAATATTGTTTATTCCATCAGGTCCAAGGAGGAATTCAGTTCAATGAAATACGAAGAGCAGCTTCTCTTCCAACAGGAGATATAACTCCAGGTCGTGATGCCGTGATAGCTGGTTGGGGATTGCAAACCCCTTACAAAGGAACTTATTCTTACAATTTGAGACAAGCTACGGTTAAAGTTGTTACATATGACTACTGTAAGAAGAATTTCCCTTTCCCTGTATACAGCGAAGAGTTTTGCACATTTTTGAACCACGTCGGTGTAGGAGAGGTAAGTATATAAATATTTTTGTTAAAGATATAAAAAAGAGTAGTTGAAAAATTAATTCTATGATGTTGTATGTGTACAATGTTTATACCTGTCCTGGAATTAAATCGAATACATACATATGATAAAATAGATACAATGAAATTTTACGCACAAGCATTTCATAATCTTTTCATAATAAACGCCCATTTTTAATTAATAACTAAAGCGAGTCCCAACGAATAATTGTCTTTGTGCGATTTTTGCACAATTTCAGTTTTAAACACGTATTGCTTTATTATTGTTGTTAAGTGCTATTTGTAACGAATATGAATGACGGATAAGCAAATTTCCCTTGGTTATCTTAGAATAGAAGTAAAAGTGTAGTTTATTGTGTCGGTAATGTCTGATATATTCACAGGGCGATGACGGAGGACCAGTGTTCAGTAATGGGGTGGTAATTGGTATTATGACCTATAGAAGTTCATCGGAAAGTGAAGTGTGCGATATTCACAGTAACCTCTTTAGGCAAATGGATTTTCTGAGGTCCGCCCTACGACAGTAACATCGTCGTCATTTTTCATTTTTCATTTAAAAATTCATCGAGAATAGAGTCACTGCACCTTTGAAATATACAAATTCTTAATGCCCATACATTATTAAATAATTGATAATGCTTTGTCTAATAAAAAAATCGAAATCTAAATCATAGTAATGTACAATAAAATAAACAAATTGATTATCCGACAGTACTCTACTATTAGTTAGATCTTATTATTGGAGTAAATTGGCATATTTAATGAAAATATGTTGAAGCACCTATTGATGCGACTCGGTAGAGCAATTTCCTTTATTTATATTTAAAAAAATCTACATACACACGGAATGCAGAAAGTAAAAATTTACATTATGACATATACCTTACCTATTGTTAATGATTTTCTTATTACGCAATTTTATTAGATAAGTTGGATATTTTCTACCATAAATAGATGCGTAGACTAATGAAAAAAAATTGGATAACTAAATTATTTGGTCAGTATTAAACAAACAATTACAAATATAACCAACATTTTTTATAAGAGCATTTATGCTATGTTTGAAAGTGAAAAGTACGAGGCTTATACATTTACTTGTGATATAATGTACAAAGTATATATATATATATATATATATATATACGTACATATTACGTATATCTTAATGTATGAGAAAGAATGTACGACAAGGAAAGGCTCGGCCACAATTGAAAAAATACGTCTATTAATTTTTTTATAGGAACTGTGCCATTGGAACATACATAAGCTATAAAATAAAATATTTAATATAATTTTCTTACAATAACTGATTTTTAAAGCATACTTTAGATATATTTTATAAATCCGCTTCAAACGTAGTTTATTATATGTTACATTTATATGTTATATATTCATCTAAAGAAATACAAATATATTTATTCATACACTTATATCCATATACATTTCTTATTTTGTGCCAATGAAAAATATAGATAACGACATTATTATCAATTTTTTTAATTATAAAAGATATTTTTCAGCTATTTACCCTTTATGTTAACTTTTACATTTATTATTAATAATGTGCGATTTAGGATATTTATCAGCGAATTATATATTAACGACAGATAGTTTATATAATTTCAAATTGCTTAGAAATATGAAAATTAAGGCAAACAATTTTAATTTAATGAGAATTTAGATTAAAAAAGATTCAGAATGCAAAGTGTATACCTACTGGTTTACATTAATTTCTCTTAAAAAAACATTTTAATATAAATTTGGTTTTAAGTTGAATAATATTACCTTCAAGTACAAATTTACTTTTAATGCCCTTAATAGCTTAAATTAATATAAGATGATTTATTATAAAAGCATTTAATTGAATAGCAAATTGAAAATTTACTGGTTCTTATTAAAAAATTTAATTAAAATCAATAGAGATTAAAATTTTTTTTATAATTTTTAAAGAATTTAGTTATTCAATCTAGTTCTACTAAAATGAAAATTATTCTAAGTTTATGAAATGTTCTTTAAAATATTAGCGGTGAATAAGCAAAAATTAGAGATAATCTTTTAATGCATTAATAATTGTTAACAGCTAAATGTCAGAAAGATGTCGTTTTTTCATCGATCACTATGATATAAATAAATAAATTTGACTTAAATAAACTTTGGGAAACATTTTTAAATAAATTTCTATATTGATTTTATAAAAATTTGTAAAGAAAATTATATCGTACTGTTATTTAAAAAATTTTATTGCGTTAATAAATTTTGCAGTACGAATGGCAATGATGAGAAAAATCATTAAAACTAATTTACAAAAATTTACAACAATTATTTACTCTTTATTATTGTTATTATTTTGTTGTGGAAGTTAAGTAATATAATTTATATTTAATTAAAATGATTTTAAATATCAATTTATCTCACGCTTTAGAATGTATTTATAAATACTTAATAGAAGATACTAATTCGAATAAAATTTATAATCAAATTTATCGATTGACTAATATTTAAAATTTAGAGTTTTAAATGTTTAATACTTGTATAACCATTTGTTCTATGTTATTGTAGTTTTATATAGTACTTATTATATTTTGTTCCTTCGGCATTAAATCCTTAAGCATTCATATCTTTATCAGTCGATTTATTCAAGTATGCCTTACTTTACATGTTACATTAATAATCATCAAATTTCAAGTAAAAGTGTTAAAGGAATAACAAACTTGTTATTAATATGAATATTTGTGGTTGATTGTAAAGTGTAGAATACTACGACGAAACACAATCTATCTTATGTAGAACAAATATTACGGCAATTAAGTAAGTAATATTCTACGAGAACTATTATCGTTTTATTTAATTTCCTTACGTATTGGGTTAACTGTACTTTAAAACGTCAATTGATAAAACTACATGAAATGAGAAAAAGATTAGTACAAGCTGGCTAATCAAGTTTTAGATGATAAAGAAAGTAAATTTGGATTAGAATGATTATTATTAGTATTGTAATTTCAAATAATTACTGCTCGGTTAATCGTAATTTTGTAAACAATATTACGAATTAGATGCGTAACCTTGTATTATATTACTTAATCAACCTAAATTTATTAAACTCAATAATAAAATTGAATAAAATCAACACATTTATTTTATATTATCTATTTTATATCTCAAAATTATGAAACATTTTATTATGAAGTTCATGAATTATTATGACGATCTATTGAAATTGCAAAATGTATATGAAATAAAATTTTATCAAAACTTTAGTTACATGGTAACTATAAACATACATTTATAGTTTATAAATTATGTTACATATATATAATTTTTAATTTTTTTTTAATCCAGCTATTGAACGTTATCATATAGCATATCAATTTAATAATGAAAATAATTTAAGTAAAAATTTTATTTATACAAAGAAAAATATTACAGTTCAATTATTAATTACCCAATTGATTGAAAATTTATCTAATTTGTTTATCACGTCCTAAAATATTAAGACTTAAGTTAACGATTGATTTAATTAGTATTATAATGTAAAATAATTCAAGTGAAATGTAATTTATGTCAAAGAAAGTTATGAAAAATGTAAATAAACTCACATTTCTCCGCTCGAGAATAAAAAAAATTACATTAAAATTTTCCCTCGTATTTTTAAAAATGTTTAAACGAACATTTTACATATCCATTTTTAGCATTACGCGTGATAAATAATTAATATAACAACGAATTTTCACGTACTTTTTGCATAAAAATTTAATTATATATGAAAATCTTTTTGCATAAAATGTGTTAGATTTTCTTTATATATAATTAATTTAAGACAGAAATTAGGGATTTTAACATTTTACTTATTATATTGAGTTTAAGCTATAGTATAATACAGTATTAGTACAGTGATAAGTTAAAGTAGAACTTTGCTCTTGTTTTCCGTATTAAATAAATATTTTGCTATGACTGAGTAGTGAGGTGAAATACTTTATGTACATAATTTAAAATTACTCAAAACTTTGAAAAAAGTAAATTGCAGTAAGTTAATTGCAAAGTATTTTATTCATATATTACATGAAAATCTAATGCGTTTCCGAATAGTAAATGAAAATTTAATTTATATTTATACGTTATATTTCATTGTTTCCCTTTAAAATATATCATAAAATTATATTAGATTATTAACTGCAAAGAACCGGTGATTAATTTTGACATTAAAAACTAAGTTTTTCACACTTTTCAAAACCATCACCTAAATTTATTTCTCCAACACTCTATACATCAGAATAAAAAATATTAGATATTAGTCATCTATAATACGATACTGACCATTTATTATATATAAAAATTGTTTATATATTTATTATATATTATAATATTTAAATTTCAATATACACCATTTGTAAATTAATTAAATAAGTTAATTTATAAATTATCATATTTCAATAGGCATGCAAACTCAAATGAGATCAATTTGAAACGTAATGTGTATAAAAAATAATACCTGTGAACCTATTCCATAAACTAATAATTAAATATCTAATAAAAATAATAAAAATGAAAATATTCTGTGAAATTATATAATAAATAGCTTTACGCTAAATTATTATATTTTATTAGTGCTTAAAATTAAATTAATGATTATTAAATTGATTAAACGTTTCATTGTAGACTGGCCAAACGGATTTTTTTAAATAAGTTCAGATATTCATTATTATGTCGAAGATGATGCACGCAGAGTTTAATACATAGAACGAAACAGCAAATCAATAAAGAATTCTAAATCATAGCTAAATTAAAAACAATTTCAAATATGTGTTTTTAAGTAATATTTTGGTTATTGACATTCGCATAGAAAACCGAGAACCATCATTACTATTTTTAGTTATTGTGTGAAAATTTTCGGAGAGTTAAGAATCAGGAACTGATAACCACAATCTTATTCCCAACTCTACCATCATAAACGTCATTATCATTGTTATGATTATCATTGTTTCCGTAGCTCCGTATATTTATAGAGTTTAGTGATATTTTCTAAATTAATTCAAGAATCTGTATTATGTTAAAATTTTTTTTTGTCCAAATCAATGGCATAAGCAGCCATCCATTATGAACAATTTCCAATCGAACAGGTAATCTATCAATTTTCATGTACAACATGACTTTGAAGATATATATTTGAATGCCCAATAATGTCTCAGAATTACTTTTGACGAAAGTAAATGGAAAAATTTAGCTAACATTTCAAAAGTTATACTGACTCGAATATTAACACTCATACCCATCATTTCATTTAATAATTCAATTTTTATAGAGAAAAACTTGCATGCTTTAATGAGTTTGAGAATTTTATATAATTAAATAACTTGAAACTTTGTTTTGTAAAATGTTGCTTATATAAACAATATTTGTCAATTATTAAATTGCCTTGAATTAATAAATGACTTTTGATTTGAGAATATAGTTTTGACATTATTTTTTTATGTATATTTTTTTCGTATTGTTGCTTGCTTATTTCGTTTACTAAGTTTATTCAGCTGACTTGGTCTTACAATTTGGTATTTTCCTAATAGATATTGACTCAGTATGCTTTCAACGCGAATAATTTTTATGATTATTTGTGCTTAAATAGTTTTCAGATTTGTTGTTAAGTGAATTATTCGGATTTGCGTTTATTTTTTGTTAATTAAACTCAAATTGTATAAAATTATCATACGGTTCATTATAACATACAACTTTAATTGGAATATTTTTTTATTTTTTAATTAGTTCATAATATGGGAAGATCAGCGTTGTGCCATTTTAGTTCATCTATATAATTGTCATGGATTGCTTTCAAAAAGTATTGTTTTGTACTATTACATTTATTTTTTATAAGTATAGAGTTTAAATATTCATCTGTTATAACTCAATTTTAGGTTTTTGGTGATTTAGTTGATTAATAAGTTTATACTCGTTACACACATTTCCAGGTAGAAAATCAGTAGTATTTTAATTTTCGATTATTTATTGTTGGATAATTGCATTTTTCGTTTCATATTTAACCTATTTTTTACTTAATCTTATTAAATTAAATGATTATTTAAAAATATATATTATAATTCGTTTGGATCTATTTTATAATTAATATTGCGCTTATTACAATAAAGAGATACATTCTTGTAATTCTTGTAATGTATGAATAAATTGAAAAAACTCGAGCTTAATTTATATCTTGCAAATGCGGAATAATTAAGTTTTCGTAACTGTATTGTTAAGTACGCTTGAAAAAATTTGATTAAAGTAGTTTTTGAATATCTACATAATTTATTATTAAAATGAAAATTAATTAATTTATTCAAAATAACGTTGATTTCATTTCTCAGAAAGCAAACACTGTTGTCATAAATTAGTTCTTAATAATTTCGGTTATGACTTTTTATTAATTTCAACGTAAAAAAATTCATTTTCTCGATAAAAGAATATTATTAGCAAGTACTGAAGAGTCGTAATTCTGAAAATATAGAACTGATTTAGTAAGCTTTTATTTCACCTTTTTTTATTGTAAAATACGGACATAACTAATAGAGTAACGTTTATTTCGTAGGATTATAAATATTAAAGAATTAATATGTACAACATTAGAGTGCTTTCATTAGAGAACTTTATATTTTCTTTATATAATAGATGTCTTTTGTTTTTTATGAGTACATCATTTATTTATAGAAGAATGGTCACGACATTGGAATAGGTTTTGCCTAAGTAACTATTAACAATAAGTTTATTCCCTGCCATAAATTGACGAACAGTTATTTAAATGTATTAAGAGTAATTCTAAAAATTGTATACAATAAAAATAAAAAGTACTTTATATTTCGGATTAATTGAATAATTATTAATACAAAGTTAGTAAGATTTTTATAGTAAATATAGTAGGGACAAACCTGAAAGTGTATAATCTATTAGGTTATTATTTCTAATTTATTAATCTATCCATATACATATATTAATTTCAAGCCAATTATACTGTAATGGAAAAAAACTTATTCATATAGTTCAAATATAACTGAATTAACATCATTGTGAACAAAGCAGATCATTATAAAAAAATAATACAATAATATATGCTTTATAAAACGAAAAGGATTAAAATTTTTTAAATAAACTGCTTGCTAATTGAGAATTGAGTGAAAACCGTTTTATTATAAATAATTATTGTTTCAGCACTATATGAAATGATATATAAAGTGAAACATGTGACAATTTGATAATTGCATAAATGAAATGTGGCAATCGTAAGCAAATAAAATTGATTTAAATAAAATGACCGTTTAAATTAATTTTGGCTCCTCTACTAGAAATACCCATATTAATTTATAAAGATAGCTTCAAATAAAATAAATATATATTATTTATTACGGAGAAATTTCTATAATAGTAGAATCACGATAAAGAATATTTTAAAGTATATTTTATTAGCATTAGAACACGCTCTTATGTAATGAATTCGATTTGGTAATTGTTGTAGCGAAGAAATTAAATTAATTCAATAATTTTCTTCGAAAAAAAGTATGTATATATATATATATATATATATATATATATGTAGATATTTTTTTCTGCGTGTTTTTCCAATATATTAATAGATTATGCTTATTATACGATGAGCCATAAATCATATTATTTGATCAAATATTTAAATTCATCGATGTAATTGTAGTATATTTGTTAGTATTATTTTATAATTTATTTGGCAGAATTAGGTACTCTTATCTGATTAGGTCTAATAATAAATATACACTTATGTAGAATGTAAAACCTATCTTTTATTTATTTTTATTCAGTTTTAACATGTAGACAGTACAATAACTTTTAATGTAACTGCTTTAAATAAATATTTAAATAGCATTTGAGTATGCTTCAATAAAGAATCTCGATGTTATATAAAGCAATTACTTGCAGCCAATTTTCAATTGATAACAAATAAACGTAAAAATGAGAGGCCAAATTATAACTGTAGTTTGCACATTTCTATTGGTCGGTAAGTAATTCGTCGGGATTTATTCTATGCATTGATATTGTCCAATAATTATAGTACAAAAAATTAAAGTACTTTAACTAGAAATTGTTGAATTTTAAAGTTTATTTAACAATTATCGCCACTTACACCATCTTATTTATAGTTTGATGAAGTAATATAAAATACATTCCAAATCACTGTCTATATGAAATTCTTGTTTGCTTTACTTTAATTTTATCTAACACTTTTCCATTGGATATATATATTATGAAGATACAATATATAATATACTTTCCTTACAAAAATCATCGAACTTTATAAAAAAGCAAATTTTTAAAAAATACAATTAATTAAAATATGTAAATAACGGTTTGTTTAAGGTACTCTAATAACAGACATTAATGCTGATACGATTGATTGGCTAAATATTTTAATAAACATCTAGGAGATCTGATTTGTCTATAGTTTTATTTAACATTTCCTTTGATTAAGCCGTCATGTTTAATATTAGTGTACAATATTTCAGGTGCTTTTGGTAGAAATGCGAGAATTATCGGCGGCAAAACAACCACGATACGCGAGTTTCCCTTCATTGTCTCCATAAGGCTAAATATGAATAATATTCACTTGTGCAGTGGTGTTATAATTAGTGATAAACACGTGCTCACTGCAGCTCATTGCCTACAAAATTGTTTGTCAAATTTTTCGGCTCTACGAGTGTTTACTGGAACTTCGAGTCTGTCGGCAACCGAAGGCACTTCATATTCCGTGGAAGAGATTAAGCTCCATCCAGACTATAATCTCGAGGACGATCATTATCACCATGATTTGGGTATATTAATTGTAAGTCAGTCATTTACATTCATTTTATCATTCATAAGATATATATATATATATATATATATATATATATATATATATGTAGCGCTTTTATCGTCGCAGAATTTAACTATAAAATGCACACTTTCACCCTGTCAGATCATAGGGGTTTTCCAGTTTGACGATTTGCGAAAACCAGTTCCTCTTCCGACACACGATTGCTCCGTAGATGATAATGTCGTCGTTGTCGGTTGGTATCTACAAGCGATACGAAGAGGAATGGCTTATTTCAATTTACGCAAAGCCACGACAAACATTACCCCACTGGAGTATTGTAACAGCTTATTCCACTTTCCCTTGCACGCTGATCAATTCTGTACATATTTGCCGTATTTCAATTCACAAATCGTAAGTAGTGAATTTAATTATTATCGAGTCTCAAACTGAGCAGCGCTAACAAATAGTGCATTGATCTTCTCAAGTTCACGAGATTCATTCACTACTCGATTGTATTTTCACAGATTGACGACGGAGGGCCAGTATTAAGGAATGGAAAACTAGTTGGTATTATAACACTCAGAAGTACGTTATTTAATGATAACTACGACGTTCACAATAATGTCTATCGACAATTGGATTTCATAACGTCCGTAATAAGTCCTTGAAAATATTATTTTAAATTTTGTATTTAATCATTGCAATTGACTATTGGATCTTTGATCTATCATTAAGTCGAAATGTCGATCTAAGTAGTGTGCAATAACATAAACAAATTGATTATCCAACAGTATTCTACTATTGGTTAGATCTTATTATTCGAGTAAATTGGCATATTTAATAAAAATACGTTGAAGCACTTAGTAATGTGACTCGGTAGAGCAATTTTCTTTATTTATATTTAAAAAATCTACATGCACACGGAATACAGAAATTAATAATTTACATTATATACCATCAGCAGGATCTCTGATATATGTTGCTTAACAATTTCTCCAAGTTAAATTGTCAATTTAATGAAGTTGAATTATCAATTATATTATTTGCTGAAGATTTCAATAAATTATAAATTATTTTCTAAAATTTAAAAAAAACTTTAGATACAACTTATTTAATTTATAATACTCAAATTTATGTATATCAATATGTATATTATGTAAAAAAATTTTATAATAAAAAAATATTCATATGTAAGTTAAATCATACGTAGTTCAATTATTGAATTATATAACTCACGATTTATGCATATTATATAAAGTAATCTTGGATTTTAAGTTGTAAAATCACGGATTTCGAAATGAAAATCTAAATTGTCACTATTTGTTCATCATCATTCTTAATTATTCAATTTTTAAATTAAAAAACGCCATTGTATTTTATTATTATTAAGTATTATTATCACTTGGATTATCTTCTTTGTCGTTAGAACAATTTTCAATAATATAATCTATGTTTATATGATTGAACCTATTACCAATCTATAGTAATCTAAACATCATTAATCTAATTGGCATTAAATAATCAACAAAATGACTTTTTTATAATAATAATTTTTAATGATTGAAATACTAATGTAAAACCGAGTTTATAACAACATTGTTTAAGTTATATATATATATATATTATAAAATCATATAATTACTTCCGAAAAAAGCACGTATTTTCATAGCTCAATTCAATTCACATTGTAAAAACAGCAAATGCAACTAAATTAAATACACAATTGGGGTCTAAGACAATAAAATTATGACATCACTATGTAAACAGCTAATAATATAAGTTGCGTATTGACAATGTTGACGAAATTTAAGTACGTTTAAATTATTATTCATACTCTATAAATGTTATTTATAAATACTTGGGTAATTGCTAAAATCATTTCTATCTCCAATTTCAATATTAGTTATGATAAAAATTTATCTCATCCATTTTAATGATATTATGGATTATGGGATTATAAATTATGCTATGAAGCAAGCAAATATTTAATTCAGAAATACAAGTATGGAATGAGAAATACAACTTACGTTGCTTAAATAATTGAAATTATTTAAATATTTTAAATGTAAATCAGGTGAAACATGTAGTATATGCGATTGAATGAAAACTTATCACCGACAATTTAATGTTAATGTAATGAAATTAAATGGACTGGTGAACTGAAAATGAACTTGACAGAAAATAAAAATGATTTTTTAATTTCATTTCTTAACCATTAGCAGTCTATTAATAATTATTCTTATATGCGCTAAATATGACAGTTCAAGTTATGTGAAAATGTTGATAATAAATTTAAATATAATATAAATATTTAAATTGAAATTTAATATATATATATATATATATATATATATATGAAAATTGATATAAAAAGAGATCTAAAGGAAAATTACACAAATAAAAGTTATATGGTAAGCTGAAGGATTAAACAATCTAAATGTCTAATAATTGAGTAACTATTTATCAGATTTTTAATATTACAATCTATTTTTCAATCTTTCTTACGTGCTCTAATAGGTTTTTACATGTATCTGCTATAAAAAAAAAAAACAATATATTTTATGATAAAACCATTGAAGTTAATTTATACATTTATTATATAAATACTATAAAATACAATATTTATTTAAAATTTTTATTTTTGTAATATTATGATTTCATTAGTTACGAAAATTTTATTTCAATTTCAATAATTACATAGAGTCTGTTTGAGAAATTATGAGGTACCGTCTATCCAGCTTTCGTGGGCTCAGCCTTACCTGTGCCGACGGCCAAGTGATAGAAGTTTTACCTTGTGTGACT
>JAPYYT010005844.1:0-10790 GCA_030522565.1 Ceratosolen corneri | reverse complement strand
CTTACAACGCGAGTTTTCTCACCAGCCCAGAAGCCGGCTTGTGTACACAAGAAGCGCTTATCCCGACTCTGTGCTCGCTGCGTTATAACGCTCGTGACTGATCCAATTCCATCCTGGATGGAGCTCCCAGGAAGGAGCACAGCTGGAACATCGCGTCAAGAGGCAAGCAGCAACCCGTGCGTCTGCTCACGCCTTACTCCATTCGGATTGTACACCATTTGAAGTAACGAAGATACGTACTCTCATTTCGGCACTGTGTTGCCGATCGAGACCCCCCGAGGCCCATAAAGCCGATCAAGTTGTAAGACCACGCCACGATTCGTCTAATCGTAACTCAACCGTACGACGGGACATATCGCCGTCATTTTCAAAACTCGATTATCTTGTTAAATTGTACGCCAATTACGCGGCATTAAACTCACGCTTAAACAGTGCGGCAGTGCGGGAAATCGATCGTAAAAGCGTAAAGAAAGAACGTAGATTCCATTTATAAATTTTTGTTCAATAAATTCAAGTGTTAACCGCCTATTTTGTCTACGACTCTTTTTACCCTGCTATCTCAACCCTTCCACTATCTGTTTCTCCTTCACACATTCGTGAAGAGAATTCACACACTCGGGTCCGCTCCCATTTCTTCTTTATCCGAGCCGGATCCCGAACACCATGTATGAATTCTCTCCTCAACTAACGAATGGAGAGAGATAGATGGTGCAAAGAGAAGGAGAGAAATAGGTTTTAAAGAAATGAGTCTTCGGAGTTATTTGAGTGTTTAAATAGTTTATTAGGTAAATATTGAAAATAGATGGTGCAACATGGTGAATAGATCAAGTTGTAATTTATGGAATTAGTTGTAAATTGATTATCGTTTAGATGTTATGAAGGGAGGAGTTATCTCTGACTAATGCAACAATTGTTTGTATGTTCTTTGCAATGTAGAATAAAGGGGGACTGCAATCGGGACAATATATTCTCGGTAAGCGAAAGTATTTAATTATATATACAGAGATGGGTAAGGGTGGGGGGTAATTATTAGTGTTATTATTATTGTTATAATGGCACATTATGCGGTGTGAGCAGATGACTTATATTAGTTTATTTACATTATTTATTTACATATTTATATTTATTTATATATTTACACGATTCTGTTGGTGTTTAAGTACTAAACGTTAAACAAACTAAGGATCCTCAACGAGAACCGACCTTGAGTCGGCGAAATACTAAATATAACAATAATTGATCGTTACGTCGCAAATAGAAAAGGGTCAAAGTGTATATACTAACTAGTTTTAAGAATCAAATGGTCCTTAGAAGTAACTGCTGCATCTTCCGTGCTGTCGTATTTATTGTTTCAGATGTATCTTCCATTTTTCTGTGGGGAAGGTTAAAGGCAGATAGCAATTTTCCATTATCCCTTAAATATGATAGGTTGGCTTAAATATGGAAATTTCTATTTGTGACGAGAGCTTGGAACGGGAAAGAAGAGGATGTCAGATATTCAGTAATCAACTTTCTTATATATATATATATAAGTTACATTAAATCAGTTCCTAAACAGAGAAATATTTACTGAGAGAGTTTCGATGACGAACGAAATCTCGAACAGAAACAATACATTAAACCTAAAAGATAAAATAGAAAATTATTGTGATATTTGCTTTTGTAATTTTATTTTATTACAAGCGTAATTTTATTGAAACAATATCTCAATGTATCAGGGTTGAGATGTGCTACGGTTCGTAAAAATTTCTTAACGAGCCGATATAAATTGAAAATATTGAAATTCCTGCCACGCTGCAGAACGTCGGTTCAACTGCGCAGGTCGCGGCCGGGCATTCCGAAGCGCTGCCACCACTTCGACACGGGCACTTAACCCCTAACCATATTAGGTATAATAACCTAACCCCTTCAAAAGGGCGTTTAAACTATTTGACCAGGGCTCCAATAACAACAGAAAATTATTTTATATCCAATCACCAAAACTTCACACTTTCAAAGAAATCTAAGATGACCGTTTCTACTCAACGAGCGGGTTGAAGACATTAAAATTAATCAGTATAATATATATATATATATATATATATATATATATATATATACTAAACAGTTAAAATAGTTTTCAAATTCGAAATATCGTAGTCTTAGGATCATATAAGAGATTCTCAAACATCAGTGTTCGATCGATATCATCACATTGAAGCTGCAACCCGATGACATAAGTATAAGGTCGTATGAATGTAATATCTGCTGGTATAAGGTCGCTGCACATTATATAACGAAAGCGTAGCTTCGCAGTGTTAAATTTACTATTGAATGCTGTATTCATTACTAACGTAAACCAGCAGAGTGAGAAAAGTAGAAAGGGGAAAAGCTGTTTTAAGTCAAATAGCGACTAATACATAGAAACTACTAGACAGCGGCAATCACGACGTTTAATGTATAATTGAACTGACATGCACTGACAGTCAATTCCTATATCTCAGTAAGTAATTAAATAAACAGTAAGATTAATAGGTCTAACACTACAGCAATTACCTAATAAAGTAAAGGCCAGTCCGCTCATCTATGATTAGAACCAATTATTAGACTAGAATAAATAACGCAGTGTTCAAGATTCCGTTTGACATCGAAGCTCTCTCTTTTGATATTTCCATGATTGAAAGTGTTTATCTAGTGTGTGTATTATAACCGACAAAACTTGTAAATAGTAATTCCCTTGAATGATATAAATATTTCCCAAAGATGTACTCTACTTCCCCTTCTTTCTAATTCCTATCTTGATAATTTAAGCTCTTCGTATTTAAACCCACCAAACAAAATTAATAGACCACTATAACATTTCTAACTGACTTCTCCCTTTCCTACGAAAAACGAAGAAGTGACCGGCTACATAAATACAAACGCACGGACAGTATGACAGTTACTTCTGACACCTCAAATCATACATTATTAATCTCTGTATTGTACTTGGCTGTTTTATAAGTACATAATATTAAAGACGCAAAGCTGCAGTCACACTATAATTCTCTTACACTAAGTACAAAAGAACATTTTTCCTATTACATTTTACGCTTATTAAGCAGTGGGCGGTTAAATAATATATTCTATTTGAACTTAGATATATGTATTTACAATTCCACTCACTTAGTAGCGCGCATTCACTATAGCAAAAAATCTCAAATAGATTCTCCTCATGAAGCAGTGGACAGTTTAATAATTAATACATATATATTTATTAACAATTCCACTAACTAAGAAGCAGGAAGATAGATAATTGTTCGGAAAATAAAGCCGAGAAAACACTCTCCCAGGTGAGGGAGAGGCGGATAGTGGAGGTAGAAAGATAGCAGGGTAGAATAAAACAGAGGCAAAAGTGCCGTGAGTAATGTTGTAAATTGGTGTTTATTTTACACGTATTGAAATATACTGCTGTCTTTAGACGATATGGTATAAATATAATGCTGTTTTAATTTCGAATTACAAATCTTGAACTAACTTAACATTCAGACATGAATTGAATACCGCGATAGCTTTAAATGAATTTACAAATATGTTGAGTTCCGTAAGTTTAATTAAAGGTTGCTTATTTCCGCACGGGATCAATATTCTTACTTACGACTTACTTTGAATCTTACGACGCTTGGAGTTCTTTTATGTTTTATGAATTATATGTTATTGTGGTCCGCATTGCTGCAATATTCAGGCGTAAATTGAATCTTACCAAGGATGAGCTTGTTATGTTACTTTAGATCAACAGGGTTTACCTGCGAGTCTGCGTATGTTTGCTTACTAGATTACTCCGCTCGTTTTTGCTCGTGCTTCGTTGCGCGCTGGGCGATTAAATATTGGCGGCCGTCTCTTCTTGTTCAATCCCGTCCACTATGTAGCACAATCCAGAGCTCTTTGCTTCGCTCTCAGTGTGAGTTTTTAAACTTCTTACTTTATTTTCCTACACTAGTCATTGAGAAGCAACTCACTACACACAACCTTGTATTGAAAAATTACAGGTCAACAAATGGATGCTATGATTCTGTAGACCAAAGCGAATCGGATGCGGCGCGCCGAAGCCGCAACACTTTTCTTGCATATCTATGAGAGTGGAAAATTTCAGTGATTATCTAGCTAATTATTCTACTATCAGTGGTGCCCTTTGACCGGTAGTATTGACACCCTTATAGGCGGTGGAGGCATCCAAGCGGCGGCCGACCGCGCGTCGCAGCAGTCAATCATCATATCTGGCAATCGTAAATATAAAAAGTATTCTAAACAAATGTCAAAAGAAACAATATTATTTTGTGACTCTGGATATTCTATTGGATTCTCGAACAACGATATACACTTATTAATAATTTTCGCTTAATTAAAAGCATAACTTATTCACAGTAGTCAGTCCCACTGAATTAATCTTTAATTAATTGCTATTTTGTCATAGGTAACTGAACTCCTTGTAAGTATACTCTTAAGAATAAGCTACACCTATTAAATTTTTCCATTAAATAAATATCTATAATTCTTATTAATTCCAAACCTCAATTCACAATTCACAACTCTGTTTACCTTTCATTATTACAATCTCAATATCTATTATATTAAACAACTTTAAAAATAAACAACTATTGAAATTACATCAAATATAGTTCGAAGACTCTTTTCTTGGAACCTACTTCTATCCGCTTCTATCCACTATATGTCTCTCACTCACACCGAGGAGAATTTTAAATACGGGTTTAAAATTCTAAACACACGGTAAATAATTAATATAACCAATTGAAGGTTAGCGGTATTCCATTTACTCCTGAATATTGCGACCACAAAGAACACATAACTCAAGACAAAGATCACATTATATTTTCCATCTTTTTTCAATAAACACCATTTCACGGTATTACATTCAACTTCTGCGATTTCATTTCTTGCTATCCTGCTATATCGCCCCTTCCATTATTGGCCCCTCTCCCACACTCCTGGGAGAGAGTTCAGCATCGGGTCAGTTTCCCGAATACCCATGTAACTGGTTTGTTGAGGTTATAACTAAAATTGTGTACGTATATATTACCACGTGTTTCGTTATATTTAATTAATAATAATGATATTGTAAATTAAATAAAGAAAATCTTTGAAATATGATTTCTTTATTAAAATCATATATTATATTTTGCAGGTCCTATTTAAAAAAGTTATTGGTGATACTACATTTGGAGAAATATCTCTTTTTTTTTCAATTATTGGTATATGTAATGCTGCTTTACTATGGCCAATATGTCTTGTTTTATACTTTTCTGGAGTAGAATATATTCTTTGGGAAAAATTTCCGTGGATAGTTTTATTGGCAGCAAGCATTTTACACCTAGGTATTTTTAAATCGAATAGTATATATGAATTAATAATATTTGATTGAAGTTTCTAATGATGATAAATATTTTCAGCTGCCAATATGCTTGGAAATTTTAGTATTGCTGTAACATACAATCTATTTGTAACATTAGGATTGATAACAGCCGTTCCAGTATCTGCTGGTTTGTGTCATTCTATATTAATTAGAATTACAATAATAAATTATATTTTCTACATTTATGGAACACGTAATTTCAATAATTTTTATCTTTGTAATAGATCAATGCATAAAAACACTAAAAGTTTTATATAATTAAAAAATACTTTATTTTTGGGTTATGAATGTTTATTGGTGGTTACCCGTTTATAAAGTATGATTGTATAAAAACTTATCAAATTTTAAATATTAAAAGCCAATATCTTCTCAAATATTTGACTAAATGTTTTCCAAGTCCTGTATATGCTAATGAATTATTTATATTTTTTATTTACAAATTATTTTTATATTTATATAGATAATTTACTAATTTTTAATATTTTATAAATTATATAAATTAATGACGGCGTATTCAATATTTTAAATATTCCAGATATTTTTTAGATTACACAAAATTTTTAGATAGAATATTTTCGATATCTGTTCTGACAAAATCTATATTTTTTTATGAATCTCAAAAACAGATCTGTTACAAACATAATTTCCCTTCCATTATTTGCCTAACTCTGGACAATGTCATTCGTATCTGTTGGGGAATTAACCCGAATTTGTACTCTCCCCAAGGTGGTGTAGGAAAGAGGCAGATAGTGGAAGGGGAGAGATAAAGTAGAAAGAAATGAAATCGTCGACGGCGAATGTATTACTGTATATTATGTTTATTGAAAAGAGACGGAAATTATAATGTGGTTTTTGTCTTAAATTGTATATTCTTTGTTGTCACAATATTCAAGCCTAAATTGAATAATAATTAATAATTTATGTAATAAAATATGAATAATAATTGGCATTAATCGTAAATGAGTCTATTGGTATCGATGTCTGTTATTCTTACTATTTATTAATTACATGGATAATGTAATAGACTGTTTGCGACACCCGCAATCCAGTAGTATATATGTATTAGTCGCTACTTGCCTATCTCGCTCTCCTTTTACTTTCCTCCGTATGCGTAGCATAGGTTGGTAATGGATACAGCATTCAGTCGTCAATTAATACCGCGTAGCTGTGGTCCAGTCAAAAAATAGAGATTTTGTAATTTATTAATTTACTAAACCCATAAGACAATTTCCCTTCTTTTATTAAGACAATTGATTTCAAGTAGTATCAAGATAATACAATAAACTTTCAAAATAACACAAATGCAACTGAATTTCAATATTTTCAACATATTGACTTCAATAAAAGCTCTTACAGTTATATATATATTTCGTGGACTGCTTTCATACCTGCTGCTACCACTCCCATTCTACTATCTGCCTCTCGCTCTTAACAACGTGAGGAAAGTTTTATACATCGGGTTAAATCCTAAACAGCAATAATATACCTGATAAAATTAATAAAAATAAATATTACATATTTGAAGAAACTATGATTAATAATAGAGTTAAAAAATAATATTAAAAAAATTTAGTATCCCAATACTAAAATTTATAAAGATAATTTATAGTAAAAATTATAATGCGATCTATATGCGTATAATAATGAACTTTAAATATTTGGAATTTTATACAAAAATAAAAATACTTTGAATATGATAGTTATTGTTGTATTCTTCATAAAAACCAATATTAATAGTCAAATATTAATAAACTATATAAAACTATATGTTCTTATATGATATGTAATAACTATATGTTATTTAGTCTTCACCCGCTTCTTGTGAGGGGGACTGTTCGGGCGTAACCCCGAGTGTGAAATTTCAGATAGTGGAAAGGGTGAGATAGTAACGTAAAAACAAGCAAAGATTTATTGTATTTATAAAAACGGTTGAAAACACACGCACTTATATATATAATTAATAAGACGAGAATTTGTACAAAGTTGAAAAGCCGCACTGTCGCACTAAACTACGCACTGTCTTAATTATCCGATATAAACGGGCGGCGGTGTTGAGTAACCGGCGCTTAGTCAGTATTATACCATTCCTCAAGCGCTGAATTTGTGAGCATTTAATATTTTATTTTATAATATAATTTAAATTCAATATAAAGATTATTTTAAATAATAAATGTATATCTCAATAGAAATTATAAATTTTTTAATATAATAGAATTTTATTAGAATATAATTTTTTTAATAAGAATATAATAATAAATTTTTCTCGTATATATTCAATATTTAAGAATTCTAAATAAAAGAATAGTATACATTTCGATCGAAACGTATTTTAAAATTTTTATATGATTTACACATAATATATATTGCATAAAATGATTTATTGAAGTAATATGATTATAAGGCTATTATTAATATTATTTTAATCATAGTTTCTATGTTTATGTTCGTGTCAAAAGTGACATTATCTGCCCAAGTACACCATACTTTGATGTTTCTGTTTTCTATATTTCAATAATAATATAAGAAAACCATCACTAAATTATACAATAATATGTTAGACTTGTTTTCTAAATATTGGTTAATAATTATTATTGATATTTGAATAAAAATGCAATAAAAAATGTGAATAAGTTATTATTACATTTTTCAAATAGCCTTAGATGTTATCCTATACGGAGCTCATTTCATGGGAATGAAACTAGCTGGAATGATTTTAATTGCAATTGGATTCTTTTTAGTAATGTTTCCAAATAATTGGCCAGATTATTTTACTCGTTTATTACGGTAAGTATTTTAAATTAATTACAAAATTAATAATGAATAAAAATTTGCGATATTATTTTCTTAATCTTAATTTACAAGCATTTAAAATTTATTTTTGTATGCTTATATTCACATATTTTCCTATCAACTTTACAACAATAATTTAAAATGCGCTATAATTTTTAAGTGTTTAAATTAAACGGAATAAAAGTATTTTATACAAAAAATATAGTTAATATATATTTGTAGTATTTGCTCATTGCAACATATGATATATCTTCTTGTTCGGGAATATAGCCCGAGAAAACACTCTCCCAGAGGGAAAGGCGGATAGTGGAGGTAGAGAGAGAGAAAGCAAGGTAGAATAAAACAGAGGCAAAAGTGGCTTGAGTAATACTGTAAATTGGTGTTTATTTTAAACATATTGAAATATAATGCTATCTTTAGACGTTGTGGTATACTTATAATGCTGTTACAATTTTGTATTACAAATCTTGAGCTATCTTGACATTCAGACATGAATCGAACACTGCGATATCTTTTAGTGAATTTACAAATATGTGTCGTTCCGTGAATTTAATTAAAGGTTGCTTATTTCCAAGCGGAGGCAATAGACAGGCGTAAATTGATTCTCACGACGGTTGAAGTTATGTTAAATGTTATAAAAATGTATGTCGATGTAGTCCACACTACAGTAATATTCAGGCGTAAATTGAATCTTACCAAGCATGGACTTGTCGTGACCCCTTTGGTCAACAGCGTTTACCTGCTGTTGTAGTGCGAGTACGTTGGATAATTCCACTTGTGCTTCTTCGCGCCCTTCCTTGTTTTATCTTGAAGGAATATTGGCGGCCGTCTTTCCTTGGTCGTGTAGAGTTTTATAGCATAGTGCAGCGCTCCGTGTTTCCCTCACAGTGCTTCCCTTAACCTTCTTTGAATCTGGTATCTTGTGTGCACTGATCGCGGACAAGCTTCTTCACTTTTCACAACTTTGTATTAAGAGATCACTGGTCAATGAATCGATGAAGCCGCGGTACTTAAACTTTTCACCCCGCTCCGTGCGGGGGAGGACTTTTCTCGCACATCGATGAGAGTGGGAATTTTTGGTGATTGGTTGACAACTAATTATTCAGTTGTCATTGGTGCTCTTTGACTGTTATTGTTAACGCCCCATTAGGCGGTGGTCTCGAAGCGGCAGTCGGCCGGCCGCACGTCGGGGTGTCGGATCGGCGCATAAGACCTTTTCCTCCTGTCTCGGCCCGTGACGTCACTTGATGTTTACACTATACAAAATATGCATGTTGTATGCATGTATGCATACACTATACAAAGCATGCATCTATGCTGTTATAAACAGTTCGTACGATATTTGACACTGCCCGTTAATGCCTGGATGGATTTGTCCGTTGCTTTTATGATACGCGCCTTGCAGAGCACGTGATGGTCGTACAGACCATCGAAGACCTTTTGAGTACAATGCAAGAATAACTTGATCGTTTCAAAACAGTGTCAACTCAAAAATATATATGAAATATTACTTGAAAATTCGTTGCTCTTTGGGGACATCTGGCAATCATAAATATAAAATACATTTAAGCAAAAAATAAAGAAACAATATTATTTAGGGATCCTCTTTTAATATTCGGTTCTCGAACACAAATATACTTCATTGTAAATTATTATAATTTTTTTTAATATCTATCTTTCTCAACAAAAAAGACAGTCAATTTGGTTTGGTTACTATATTACATAAGATCACCGTTATACAATTCATCTTTTGCTTCTTGATAGTTTCGTTGTAACTTTTCAATTTTATAAAAAAAATTATTCTAGAATATATGAATAATATTTTTGTGTATCCAAAAAAATGAGTAGTATTAGTATAAGAATCAAATGATCTTTTTCTCTTTCAATTACCTTTATACTATAATTTGTATACTCAATATTGTTTTCTTTAACGCATTCGTACATACTTAGTTTATTTTTATTATTAGTTCATTATTACAAGTTTATTTGACGTATTTTTAACACCTACACATTTAAAAAAAGGAGTAATCTTTTTCTATAGAATACGCTTGATAAAAAACATTTGCTGGTTATGATTGAACAATTTCGATTGATATTGACAGTGTTCAGGAATGAATCCAAGTGTGAACTCTCCCCAAAATACTAAGGAGACAGGTAGCGAAAGGGAACGGTGTTCGGGCAACTTTGCCGATGTTAAACTCTCCCCAAAATGTAGGGGGGAGAGGCCGATTAGTGGTAGAGAAGAGACGACAGGGTAGAAAGAAACAAAGACGCAATGGTTCGAATGTAATACTGTAAATAGATATTTTATTTAAAAACAAATAAATAATTTAATAACTATATAAATCTGGATTTTAAGTATAAAAATATATGTCTTGTTTTTTATTCTTATTAAGTTTTTAATGAGACATTCTAGTATTAATTTATTAAATAATCTTATTCGCCTTTACTTGATTTCACCGAGGTTACTGAGTTTTACAAGGCTTATTAGTCTGACAATTTTTATGTATCTCTACTTGCCTTCAGACTGATGGTTTTAGATTCTTGTTCCTTTACAGATTTTCTGATTCACGCTCGTTGAAGATGCGACGTATCAAATTATTGAGATAAA
>JAPYYT010005839.1:0-14080 GCA_030522565.1 Ceratosolen corneri | reverse complement strand
ATAATTAATTATTTAAATAATATAATAACAAAATACATCTTGACTTATATTTAACATTTTACATTTGTATTATCAATAATTCACTAAAACATGTGTAATATACACGTTATAATAATACTAAGTTTTATACATTCACGCAGTATTCAACTAATGCAACCTTAGATAAATACTTAAAAAACTAAAAAATTTAGTATTTATTTTCTTAACGTAAGGAGCTATATATAATAATTATTTACTGATTTAATGATACAATTGTTTCTCTCTCCTGTCTTAGTAGTATAAAAAAATTTGACAATGTTGTTGTACGGTTATTTTAATTAAAAATAGTGAAGATCAGTCTTAGTATCATTTAACATTGTAATGAATAGTGACATTACACCTTCATCAACTTCATTTTGAAACTACACGTAAGAAGTGCAAACGTAAATGCAAATGAATATTCTTCCTTTATACTTAGAAAAGTAAAATCGTAGCAAAGTCAAGTTGTTTAATTACGAATAGACCCTATTCTTTCCGTACAATAATTTTTTATAATTTCCTCGTAATTGTTACTTAAGGCGATATAAATTGTTCACAAATATATAATTAGGCAAATTTTTAATAAATTTGTACAGGCGTTGTGTAAGCACTAAAATATTTTTCAACCTTTTTGTTCTTAGCCTCCTGTTCGTAGGAAAATTTTGATATTTTAATGTAGCCTGCCTCGTTTCGATTTATTTAGAGATCTCATAGAAATGTAGCACCGCTTCCCATCAGCAAGCAAATAAAACTAATTTACCAGCACATTGCATAAAAGCCTGCCGAAGCTTTAGAGAGTAATCAAAAATTTCGAAACCTCCCATAAAAATAAGGACGAGCGATAAGAGTAGGGGCGTGCGTAAATAGACGGAATATTTTTCCTCAGATGCCGAAGGGGAAGGTTGCGCGTCACTACGACGCCGCACAAAGAACGTTTTGTATTTTAAGAAAAATATCACGGAAATTTTCACCAGCAGATTAGTTAAGTCCTAGGAAAACAGGCGTCTCGCAGGACCTCGGAACTAGCCGAGGAGAAAAAAGGAATTAAAAAGGAGCGAAGCGTACGCGCCAGAGCGCGAAGTGGTCTAACAAAGCAGAAAATTTTCTCGCGCATCCCGGACCTCCGTCAAAGCGTCGGGAGACAAATTTTCATTGTCAGCAATCGCGAGCGTAGCCTAGGAGAGAAGAGGCCAAGGGCCAGTTTTTCTAAGCGCTCGTCTGCGCACGAGGAGGACAGGTGGTAACCGGAGATGCTTTTTCGGAATCGCACCATTGTACTGGAGGGAGCAGCAGCAGCAGCAGCAGCAGCAGCAGCAACAGCAGCATCGTCTTTTTCATTATACGCCTCGTTTTCATCGTCTCCTCTTATTCTCGTGTTACATCGCGAGGTCTCCTAAACAGCTTCGGGGCACGCAAGCTTGTGATGTGCACAGCCTGACAAATTTCCGAAGCCCAGTGAATTTATGGCCTTTTTAAAACTCTCTCTCTCTCTCTCTCTCCCTCCCTTTCTCTCTTAGGCGCACGAGCGCGCGTGTCTTCTCGAGTCAAACGAAACACCGTCAAGTGAATGCCAAGTCACTGGATCCAAAATTGTCGATGCAAGATAACTTATAATTTCGATTTCTTGTGAAATGCTAGGATCGACTGGGCGAATGTAATTTAATAGCTGCAAATAAAGTTTTTAATTTCGAGGACACACTCTTAACTATCTCAAAAATATCGTAGCTCTTGCACTGATTTCACTTTGCATCAGATCTATTTTTACTTGAAGTATATTTTCATACACGTAAGCGATTTTGGGTTCTGCTGCCTCGTCAAATAATATAGCTTAGAGCATACGTTGGCAACTTAAACTTACTATAATTCAATATCAAGTGTATTATCCAATTATGCATTTAATATGCACTCTTTGTCATGTTTTAAGTTTTAAGGACTTAGAAGCATCAATCTAGTGGAATCCTTATTATTTATAACTTATCGTACATTACCTTTTAACAAATTTACATAAAAAGCGATATTTATAAGGATTATCCAATCGAATATCTGCGGATTTTCTGATTATGCAAACTTTAGCCCCATCTTATAACATATTCATGAAAACGAAAACAGAAGTCGGCTCAATGTGCGGCCGAGACATTTTACGATATTTCGGTTTTGAACTTACACCATGGGACATCGAACAGTATGCGGAGCGGAAAGGTAAAATATATAAGGAAAAGCGACCGAGAGTTGGATCAAAACATACACCACCTAAGACCGAATAAGCTGGCACTATGCATGATTCGAGGAATTTTCTTCTCCACTGTCGCACCGTAAATAGCAGTGTTTTGTATCATTGTGCGAGGTGGCTTGGAGTAGTGTAATTTGTTATAATGAATTGGTTGGAGACCCATTGACAGATTGACTCTCAAAAGCCCACAATGTTTCACAATATGAATGCATTTTAAAATTTTTCATTTTTCTTTCAACATACGCCGTTTCTCCCTCACCTCTCTCTGTCTCTCTCTCTCTCTCTCTCTCTCTCTCTCTCTCTCTGTGTGTCTCTTTCTCTCTCTTATTCTCTTTTTCTCATTGGCGTAAATCATGCATTAAGATGCCGCTGCATTTCCCGGGTATTCTTTATTTTTATTGTCACGCGTTTCTAACGGGGAAGCATTTTTCGAGATTCAGGACCCATTGATTTTTCCGATCGTTTAGCGTTTTTAACAGAACGGGTCTTCGACTGGCAATAATGTACGTTTGTAAGCCTGGAAAAAACTAATAGCTCACACAAATCAATGCGCGCGTAAAATCATTTACTGATATATATCAGTTTAAGAAATACCTAAATTATATTTGGTAAAATATTAATATATTAGGAATGATAATATGAGTAAAAATACTGGATTGATTTGAGATTCATAAAATTGAAAAATTATTTAAATAAATTGCTTGCATGTAAAGTAATTTATATAGTAATTGATGAATACTGTGAAATGAATTTCTTATTATCATTTACATACAATTTATTATACCAAATAAAAATCTAAAGCAGATATTAATCTTAAAGTGAAATTAAAAATAATGTCCCAATTTAGCGGCCTTGATAAAATGTAATTACGGCAAATAAATAAAACGAACGGTGCAAGTCGAAGAGCCAATATTTAATACAAATCAGTTTACAAGAGGCAACTAATAGTTCTTGGCAATGGCTCTGTTGTCCGTAACAGATTATTTAATGAAACAAAGTTTTTGATTGATTTCTCAAGTCAATTCATTTATTGCCTTACATAACAGGTCTTTATATGGCGTTCAATTAAATATTGCATCTTATTTAAAAAATCGAATAAATAAAGGAGTACGTGATTTACTTATAAGTTATTTCAAAGCAATACATATCCGAGTATCTCGCAATTATTAATCCATAAGGTCCAGATTACCCAAGCAAATAAGAAGAGTACCATTCTTACAATTTTCAGCCTCTTCATTAGAATTCTCAAAAAAAAAAAAAAAAAGAAGAAAAAAAGCAAAATTAGCGATAACTTTAGTCTCTATAATATCTCGTCACACGAAACTATATACCATATTAATAGTCAATTTGACAATGTAAGCCAATTGTTAAAGGCAGTAGTTTAATAATTAAAATTGATATGGAAATAAATAAGACATATGTACAGTACCTGCGTAGCTCAATACGCATTGTTCGTAAATCAATCAAAGCCAACAATTCATCTTCCTTCCCTTTATTTATTACCCCCAGAGGATCGCAGCGATTTACATTATCCAATTTAAATATATACTTCCTCTTTTCGACGCGATAATCCACGAAGGCGCGCGGAGCTGCTTTAAAATCCCAATTAATTCTAATTTTAAATCCTTCCTTTCCAAAGCCGATCTCGCATTTGAGATAAGTAATCACCCTCATCCCCACCTCTCTAGTGTAACTGCCCCTATGCACATAACGCACGTAACGTTTATCTCGCTGCCGAACATTGCGTTATTTTTAAGCCAGGACATGCACCTACATGCCCTGCACCTTGAAAGACCATCGTTTCACACTGTGACTGAAATGAGTAACCGAAATAACGAATGAACAGCGTTCCCGGTGCCCCGGTGGGTGGAGAGATACAGCAATGAAGAGACAGGAGGGTTGCGTCGCTCGCTTAACTTACAATATAAATTCATTGGAGCATCTTTCGCACTTCGTAAACTTCTCATTTTTATATCTCTGTGCGTCGAAGACTTGTGAGTCTCTCTCTCTCTCTCTCTCTCTCTCTATCTTTGTTTTGAAGAGGAGATTTTCTTGGAAGGATGCTGAGATAAGCAAAGAAAGCAAGAGAAGGGAAGAGAAAATGAGCAAACTATGAACTGAAAGGGGGAACGCAGAGGACCTTTTCATGACTATACGTGTGAATTGTACACGTCTTACTTACAGAAAACTAGTAAGGAAAATACTCATGTAGCGACGAATCTTTTCATAAATAACTAGGCTGTTGTCTCTAAGTATGTTGCTTCGTTTTGAATTTGCTAAAAGGCAATCTACTCATTTAATTCCATTTCATTTTATTCCTTGTACTTTTTATTTTTCATTTTCCAACGTCACATAGTAATTAAAATTTACATGTCATTGTTTTTTCTCAACGATTGCTCAGAATAGCTTTGTTAAAATTAATTTCAAAAGCTAATTAAAAGTTGTATAATATGCAACAAAAAAAAACGATAAGTAATATGAAATACTCTGCATGAACATAAATACAACATAATAAAATTTCTTATAATATTAACAGCAAATAAAATTCGTATAAAATACTCTTCTTATAATATACATATAATATACTGATAATATAAGCACAAAACACTTTGAATATTTAGTTGAATAATGAGTGATCGATGTAATTTATGGATACAGGATTACACTTAATTGCTTCAATAATTATTTTTCTTAATGATGTCTAATTTGAAATGGAATTAAATTGTTAGAAAACAAGGTATTGGTTGTTTACGACTGGTGAAATCAGTACTCTGCACTAGATGAAAAATAGTATTCGTTAAAAATTTTGAAATCATATGAAATTATCAGAATGCTAGCAATAGGTTCAATAATTTATTTGCTAATTGTTCCGAAAAAATGAATAATACTTCAAATGTTAAAAAATAATTTTAAATTGTTTCTTTATATTTGTAAATACAGTTAATTCATAAGTAATATTGAATAAGAATATTTTGTTATTTTTTAATTAATAAATATATTGCCTAATAGTACGACGAAATTTATCATTATTATACGTCGCTTTAGAACATAATAAAATAATTATTATGAATTAAAGGAATAACGCATTGAACATTCGAATACATTTTTTATTAAAAAAATAGAAGAATTTATTTGATCAGATTAAACAGATCGAATTATATTCGGTTATATTCAATTAAATTAATACCTTATAGTGTATTTAATATAAAAATTGGACAATAGAAAACTTAAAATAAAGCCTTAAAGGCAAAAACAAATAAACATCTAATATTTATGAATCGAAGTAAAGAATATAGTATAAGCAGAACTAATATAACTGAGCCCAGCTATTTAGTACCGAATATCGAAAGGATAGTTTTGAAAGAACTTAATACATTTTTCTGACTATTACAAAATCCTGTTAAATTATAAATAAAATTTCGAAAAATTTATAAATACGCATGTACCAGAAACAATGCAATCAAGAGACATGTGGAAGTATGAAATCGTTCGCAGAATGCATCGCTCCTTCGGTATAAGCTTTTCGCCGAGTTAATAAATGCAATTAAGGAAAAAGGAGAAGTAAGGGGTAGAGGTAAGGAGGTTTGAGAGAAAAGAGGGTACATGAAACGGTAACAATAACACACTTTCTTTCCGCTGTACTTTTGTTTCTGCATTTTGAAGCCGCAAAATTCGTCTCTCTCTCTCTCTCTCTGTTCCCTCTCTCTTCTCTGCGTGATTTCGGTTTTACGAGGCAAAGTTCATACGCTGCGAGATTTTCGGTGAAGAAATATTATGCGAAACACGGCAAGGCTACAACAATTACTTTCGCGGCCCCAGAGGATCGTTCAATGGAAGATCATTGAAGTGCAATTTGGAAGGGGGAGGGGCTGGGGAGAACCGACCATATTGCCGCCACGAATACAAACCGAGAATAAGAAGGAGGCGAAGGCGAAAGTTGAAACGGCAGTGGTCAACTTTCCGAAAGAGAGAAAGTATCGAAACAACAGCCGGGAAGCAAGTGGAAGTTCTTCGCGATAAATTGCGGGGGATACTGCGGCAATTTCCTCGTACTCTCAGGAGCTCCCTCATTGTCCTTTTTCCCGTCACTTTCCTCGCCGCAATTGTAAATCATAGCTGCGACGCCGCCCCCCCCCTCCTACTCCTCCTGCTTATAGGTTATGTTTGCCACCGTTTGCCTACTGAGCATGAAAATTGCAAATCTCTCACTGTGAGGAACAACACTCACCGAGTTTGTTGTCCAATAGCGGTTTTCCCTCCCTCTCTTTACTCTTACATGACAAATCGCACCGCAAGGATTTATGAACCGGTCGATCCCTCGAAATCCGCGACTGACAGCTCCTCTTTGGCCTCCGCCGCTTTTTACATGCGTCATATTTCAGTCGATGCCTCCGCCGGGAATGTTATTTCACTCGCAAATGGCATTCGTGAGTATTCGAGTACGTGATGGCTGTAAGGTCTTTTAAATTATTATATTATATTAGTGGCGTTTTGACGAAGCCTCTGCTAGTTTCGAACAAATATTTAATTTGTTCGGGAAGCGTCAAATTATAGATTTAATGTACATTAAGATTCACGAAAGAAAAGATTAGCTTTAAAAAAAATTCCCTTTGCTAATGCACATACACTCGGTTATATGGATTTGTTTTAAAGAGGTTAAGTGTCGTTAGTATTAAAAATGATTAATTTTTTATAATGACTTCCTTCATTTTAGCTATAAGAGTTGCCATAATTCGGCCTTAATTGCTTATTAACAGTATTATTGCTCTTCTAACTTTATCATTTGACTGTTTATTTTAATAAATTACATTCGCATTGATGTTTATAATTTATGAACGGAGCAACAATAGACATTTTTTGTGATGTCGACACACTTCAAATATGCCAAAAAATAAAGCTTAACGCACCATTTATTATTGATATTTTATAAACTTATATATTTATCAATGTATTATTAAAAAAATACATGTCATGACAAAATATTTTGCAAAGAATATTAAGGAGGTGATCAGCAAATTATGCCTTACATTTGAACAAATAATAAAATTTTTTTCCATACTCATCGCTAATAAAGAAATATCAATTTACCGAAATTCCGTATTACATTTAAATATTTTACCATAGTAATTTTATGCGGAGGCCAAACTTGCGCGAAGTTCTTTTTAAGTTTCCGCAAAGTTCTCGTCTTCGTATGCGATTAATCTTCGTTTTAATGCAAACCCACGGTAAGGAGGGAAGTCCAGCGGTGCAGTCGCGGACCACCGGCAGACATCATTATAAAAGCCAATTGGTCAAAATTACGCGTAATGTTGATGCTTATTTACTGGATAACTGCTTATTAGTAGAATAATTATGTTGTCCTTACATGCCCACTAATCTTATGGATCAGTCGCGAAAATTGAGGAATTATGCTTCGAATTGTAGTCGAATATCTCCGTCTCTTTGTACGTACTAGAACGTTTAAAGCTAAATTCTTCATCGAGGCGCTTCAATTGAAATATGCAAAAGCTGATAGTTTAATTTTTTTTAATTTTTGAACAATTTGAAGAATGTTGGACTTCTAAATGTTATGTAAAAATATTATTTGTAAACTTAAAAAAATTTCTTGAGTTAATCTATCGAGATTGAAAAATTAAAAATAAAGCTTACAGTTATGGAACTAAAGTTTTATATTTTATTTGAAATATTATAGATATGTTTTTAAAATATAAATAATTTATTGTATTTAATATTTTTTTGTTTAATTTTTTTTCTTATGAAAGTTCAATTTTTTAATAATTAAATTAGATCTTTTAATGATGGCTTCTTGATAATCATATCTGTATTTTTAGGGCTCGAACTTTAGGCCTAATTTATTATGTAGATTAATTGTTTCAATATTGTAAAAGTGACTTTTTAATCGGTGTTACCACGTTTAAAGTTAGATATAAAATTAAATACAAAGTTCTTGTTTTAATATTAACGAAGCATTATGCTTTACATATGAATGACAGTTATAAAAAATAAGAATTAATTAAGTTAAAATTTACAAAGTATCTTTTGATTACAAATCCTTTTTCCTAAAATTAAATTTTCCTTTACAGTCATATAAGTTCCAACTCCAGTATCATTTTATACTTAAATAAAATTTAATAATTTCCATTCTTCCGCTCAAAGCCAACCAACTGATTTCAATATGAACCATAAAATAAGTATCACGGTCCACACTCAAAATTCGACCAAATTATATAACGTTATTGGGATTAAGTAAGCGATTACACGGTATGCGTCAAAAAAACTCAATTGATAATGAAAAGAAAAAGGAAAGACTCGTTCCGCTACTCGCTTGAAGAAAAAATCAGCGAATCGTCTATGAACACACATCTGGAAAAGCCTTGTAGAAAGCTGAAAGGTAATTGCAAGTAATTTCGACACCTCTACCGTAACTTTCGCGTAATAGTATAATAATATATTTCTCGCTGGCTAACAACTCCCCTTGCATGGCTTGGACGCATGCGCACGATTATCAATGGATCTATAAAGCATCCGCTCAGAACTACACTTGCATTTGTAAGCGCTGTTTCGTCTTCGTGCTCGGAACTTTTTCTTTTTTGATGAGAGGATTGCGCCGCTTATTGTCTGCCGTGTCCTTTCATATTAAATTGTTCAAAACGACACCCCAACTACAATTATTTTCAATGTATTGTCGACGTGAGCTGCTTGCTTAACTGAAGCGGCTGGAAATCAAACTCATCCAGATGCATTTTCATCTTCAAGAATGCTCTTCTTTATCAAGTGCACTTTTCACTTTCACTATGAATTTACATCACATATGTATACAATGTAAGCATAAGTCAATGTTAAACCGGAATAAAAGTTATTATTTTTACGTTTTAAGACTCAGATTGTTTTTCGAGTATTTTTATTATTTCCAAAACTAAATATCTCACTAATATCTAAAATATAAATGATATTTACAAGGTTACAAGTAATGTCTGAGTTATTTATGCTGATTCAATTATAGAATGTAAGTTCATTGCATCAGAAGGAATAATGCACTAGGAAATTTATAAAACTTTTTATTAGTTATTCACACTTCATCGAATCATATTTTATTTAGAATAATTATGGCATTTTTCATCATAAATGCTCCTCCTACAAATTTATAAACTTTTTACAATGCCTTTTTACATACTGCAGTTTCTTGTTAATTTTATGACTAACTTGATTGTATAAGTTGCATTAAAATTTTTTAAATAAATAATCACTAAGAACAGATAGAAGCTTATAGTAAAATGATTGACTACTTTTATAAAGAAGAGTATCTTATGCAGATTTACTTCAATACCTAAAAATTTTGATTGCATATATTTCAAAGATTTAAAAAAGGTATAAATAGTTTATATTATTTTATTCATACGTAATTTTTAAATTTTTCACAAATGCGATAAACCGAAAGAATTTGTAATAATAATTAACGTGAAAATATTTTGCTTTATAAACATTCATTAATATATTTAATAAAATATAGATAACGTTAATATGCGATATATGAAATGCATTAGTTGATCTATTTTTAAAATGAAAACATTAGAAAGAAGTATGAAATCTTATAATTTTTTAATATAAACGTATGTTGATAACTCATGTTTGCATTTAAATTATGATCATTAAAGTAGTATTTAAATAATTTTCTTTTCAATAGAAATAAAATTTTTTTTCATTTAATTACAAAATATAAAAGCAATGATTATTATATACATTATTCAAATTATTAAATGTATTATAAGAGTAAGAACTAATTTCTATGAAAAATATTATCTTTAAGGCTGCATTATTGAAACAGAAGAACGTTTTCATACGCGTATTGTATTTAAGTTATTTATATAAATTGATGAATTATTTAAGAATATAATGTACTATGTAATTATAGTTACAAACATATAGGTTGAATCACGGTTTAAACAACCATCAGCCATAGTATATTTTTCCTGTCTCCAGTAATTCAAAAACATGTACTTAGGCATAAGCACGTAAGCATATTTATAATATTATTTGTTCTTTTATAATAAAATTAATTGTTGTAGGAGTTATTTGTATATAAAAAATAATACTCCTTGGTTTCATATTTTATTTATACAATAATATTTAAAAGTTTAAATGTTTAGAAGTTTAAATCTTAGAATACTATGACGTTAAGAAAGAAACAATAAAAAATCTACTGATTATTTCAATATAATTTAATAAGTATGAAATAAGTATTGATAGTATTGAATATTGAACATGGTTTTCTATAACATTTTATTAATGAAAAATAAATAATAACCTCTTTATTTATTATATATTTTAATTCTCTCTCTCTCTCTCTCTCTCTCTCTCTTATACTTTTAAATTTTCGGTTAAATGTTGTCTATGCAATTGAATTTTTTATTATCTAGAAGTATATTGTAGATACTATTAATTATTTACATGTAAACAATTCAATTTATTAATATAGGTGATATTTAAATATTTCTCCTCTTTATTAAAATGTTATTTAATACGTATTTCATACGATATACCTAATTATTTTTAACGAGCAGAACAATATATCGATCTCTCAGTAATGAAGATGAATAATGAATATAAATATTATTATTTGTAGCATAGACGAATAGGGAAATCGAAGAGGCGTTTTAAAAAGGCCTAGTTGGAAAAAGACTTTTCTTTTAGCAACATAAATTGATAGTATTTACAAAACAGATAGTTTTGGCCATCTAAAAAGTATCTGTAGTACCTTTTTCTGCTTGAATACATGATTCTAAAAGGATTGACGGGATTGCTACAATGACTGCATCGCCAACGCATCATGTGTAACAAGACGCGAACTTGGACTTCCACAACATAAAGTTGAACGACGTCATAATAATTTCTGGAAATTGGCGCTTACGCGCGAGACAAATCTCTGGATTGTCTTATTCGACGTTTCTTGGTGGGAAAATATAGATTAAACGTATGCGCGGCGCGGAAAATTTGGATATGTATCGTTCCACGTTGTAAATATTATTGTATTACTTCTTTTGATAAAAGTTATTTTTCTATTAAAAATTATAAGCTTATGGTTAATGTATGGGCCAGGATATCCAAATATAGGCCATAAAAGTAAAAAAATATTTTGATAATTATAAATTATATATTAGATTTCTATTAGAAAACAAAAATATCTATTATTGCTTTATATTTAGTTGTAAATGTTATTTATTGATACCTTAGAAATATCCTTTGTCAAATCTATCAAACATTTACACGAATTAGTAATATTCGTGATAATAAAATTTATAATATTGAATTTGGAGTCGATAAAATTTGTTTAATTAATCGGATTAAAAATGGTGATAATTTATTTTTGAAAGTAATATCTCTTGGACATTTATTCTGAAAATCTAAAAGCTCTATCCAATTTTCATGAAACTTTCCGAGTAAACAGACTCAATAATCAAACATCTTCTTTTCAGAAATTCATTTTATTTCAAAGATAAAATGAAATTATCACGATTTTTCATTAAGAAAAGTGTAAAAATGCACGTATTTTATAATTGAACAGTCCGTAGTTCTAAGAATGTAGAAAATTTGATATATACACAAAATTATTATTTTAAAAATAAGCAAACAGTTTTTAATAGGACTTCTTATTTCATAAGGAAATTTTGTAAAGTATATTCAACAAATTATAGACTTTTATAATTAAATGAATAATATATGAATTATAAATATATTCTTTATAAATAGTATATATAGATATACTTTATAAATATCGATTTATAATTGATTTTTTTTATTTATTTTAATAAATTTTTTTAAATAAAAAATACTTTTGTTTAATTTTGTATCGCAAAATATTAGAAAATAAAAAACTGAAAATTATATAAAATAGTCTTGCTCTATAAGTACTCAAAATTTTATAGTTGTTTTCATTTTTAACGCGAATACTTGAGAATATTTGTGTGCTTATATAAAACTTTCTTCCGAATAAGTTATGATTTCAATGAAATTATTTCTTAATATCTGAAGCGGTTCTGTTTATTTTCTCTATTAATTGAAGAAACGTAAATTATTACATTTATTATAAGTCTGTTGTATAATAAATTTAAAATACAATTAACATTATACTATAAAGTTTGAAAACATAGTTTTCTGTATAATACGTATTTATGAAATGGAATATATTTATTTAAATGTATTTGAATTCAAATTATAAATTTTGTTTAAGAAATAATATATCTCTTTCTTGTATATCAGAATTTTTTAGCAATAATAATAAATGAAAAATATTTTTCAAAGTAATAATTAGAAAAAATGAATAAGTATAGAAATAATTATTTTGCAAATTCCAGAAAATTTTGAAATATTCTACAATATTTAATCAGTTTAAAAATTTAAGCAATTATATGTTTTAATTATTCTTACATTTATAACAACATAACATACATTCTCCTATTCAAAATAATATACAAATAATAGAATATTAATAACTTGATAAATATTAACATATTTTTGGAGTTTTAACATTATTTTAAAATGTTTCGTATGATTTTTGTAAGACTTTTACACATGTTTGTATATTTTTCTAAATTATAATTTTAATTATTTACGTTAAATTTTATAAAATCTTGTAACATTGAAGAAATCGTATACTTGAATATTGTTCTAATACGGAATAAAATTATGAAAAATAGTTATTTTTTATATGGATTTCATGAATATTTATAAATTTCATCGAATAATTAAATGAAAAACAATCGTCTTATCTCTACTTTCCATATATTCACATATATCATTACCTTCCCATAAATTTCTATTATTATTTGAACTATCCAAATTCACTATTTTTGAATTCATAATTAAGAATAATAAAAATTGACAGTAACCGAATATACACAATTTTGCTTTCAAATAACTACATAAAACTAGTAAATATCTTTTTAAACTTCATTAGGATAATCAAGATGTGTTATCTGGCATTCAATAGCTACTAATAAGAAAGTGTTTATTGGTTAAACGAATGAAATTTCATCGATGTGATATGATATAAATAAAGTTAGTCCATAAAGGTTAGTGGATCAGATATAGTAGTGTAATGGTTATCTTTGGTACAAATCTGTGTGGTGCAAATCTATGCAGACAAAGATGTATTAATGGTCGGCTTTTCAAATTGTTATATCGATATTTTATCTAATATTGGCAGATTGTAATCGCATATAGAGATAACTAGCAAATTTAAAGTGCAAATTTTTGTTATAACATCCAAAAATTGAAATTCGTTATTTCGGAGCTTTCATCCTTTATTTTTAATAAACAATTGAAAAAATTTTAATTATACCAATAATTTTAATTTGTAAGTCTCCGATTCTCGTTTGATTAATCGAAGGATTAAGCCCATAATTAATTTATATCTAAATTTTTTCAATTTATTTTTATCGCTTGACCAAAAATGTAATGCAAGTCTTAAAATAGATGTGACAAAGCCACATACATGATTTAGCGGTCTAGTGCAGGAAGCCGGTACTAAATAAAACCAAGTCTTCTCCTTAGTCATAAGTACATCGGCGCCATGTCGCATGGTTAGAATATAAAATGAGTATAGTTGGAGTAAAGTCAAAGTACTTCTAAACAATATTTGAAGACTAATTCGTATGGTCTTATACTCAAGCTCTGCTTCTATTTTTTTACCACGACATCCCTATATCTAAATTAAATAGCAATTTCGTAGCTTTTGTTGCTTGCGCTTTTGCATTTTATGGCTCCGAATGTAAGACATGGCTCGAGTGGAAAGATAAGGGTTGTTTTGGGGATGTTGATGCACCGGTCAAGAGT
>JAPYYT010005833.1:0-14640 GCA_030522565.1 Ceratosolen corneri | reverse complement strand
TCTCTCTCTCTCTCTCTCTCTCTTTCTATGTACATATATATATTTCTCCCTCTGGATGAAACAGCTTTTTTTCTAATCGTACATCCAATTTTACGATGATATTTATACATTTGTTCAATTATTATCAATATTGTTTAATCATGAAACGGTTTAATAATAAGTTTTTTTAATCAATATATTAGCGTTATTTCTCTAGTAAAATTATACTGGTAAACACAAATTAAAAATACCCTTATTCAGTTTATTAAAATGCGAAGTATGGTGCTAATTGTCGAAGAAATCAGCTGTTTACTATCATTAAATCTCGTTGCGAGCGCACTAGTAAAATCGAAAGTGTTTGTATGGCATTGTCATCAGCTTGGCGTCTCAATGATTAACGAACATTTGTAGTACGCAGTTCCTTCGATTTCCAAACGTTCAGGGTTACAAACGTTGTTTACTTCCCAGCCATCGTAATGGAAACCAATGTGTATACTGTCATGTTACTCATCTACGTCGCACCGATCGCACATTTTCTCGCTCATATGCTCTTATGCAAAGATAAGTGCGACGAAAAGCTGTCGCTAGTCAAATATTGGATTTTTTATGCATATGTGAAAGATGTCTTTGTGTTAATGATAATAATTCCTTCGTTTTTATCAATTGTTACCTTTATATGATGCCTTAAATATTATGTCCTAGAAAGAGCATGATTTTATTTAAGTTTTGAATAGTATTTTTAAGGATTTTAAAAGTTATACAGGTAATTTTTGTTATAATTTTACTCAAGCTTTATTACAGGTATATTATTTCGTAATAAAGCAATTATAAATAATATATTAATTAGAGCGCATAAATTATAGTCTTATAATCAATAAATACTGAGTAACATGGTGAATAAAGCAATAGTAAATTTCACTGCATAACCGAAATAAAAGTTAAAACTAAGATTTTTTTAAATTTTAGTAACAAAATAAGCAGAATTTTGCGAGCCGTAAACTGATACTGTTTAAACCATTAATTATTTTAAAGGCTTTCTCTCTTAAATACATTGAATGTATCACGCACTTCAGTTATATACTAGCCTTAACTGGTCATGACTGATATTTTTATCTTTCAATACATATCTTTTAAAATACAACTACAAAATGTGTAATTTTAAGAGAAAAGGTATTTTATCATTGTTATAAATAGAATTTGTCACTTTCTTGAATGGAGAAACATCTAGGAGGTATTAGGATCTAAACTGAAACAATCTCCATATTACCTTTCATCGATACTTTCAACCAATATTGTGTAGAAAACTGAAAATTAATATAGACTTCGAACACTTTTCAATAGTGCCAAACTCAAGGATTCAATTATTCTTTCATTATTATTTCATACCTATATCAATACAATCTAATCACAATTATTCAGTTCTACCGCAGAATCGGAAATTAAATTTTATTTACACATTGAGGAGTTATAGTGCTTATATTTGTAGTACAAAAATATTTTTGAAACTTGTATGAAAAATGACGTATGTAAAATATCAATATTATTTCTTTTTAATGTTTCAATTGTATATTTTAATATATGCAAACAAATGTTTTACTGATACGATTTAAGATTATTCCTATTATACTGCTCGTTATTAATTAAATAACAATTTTCGTTAATGTAAATATGTTTTAAATTTTTAATATATCGATGTTTGGTTCACTCATATCAATATTTCTTAATTCAGTAAATATACTCTTATACAATATATATATTCTAAAATATATTTCGCAATTATTCTCCTTATATATGTAGAAATTAATTAATAATAGTTTGACATGCTTTTGTAATATTTATTTAAAATTATATTTTTTATTTGATATAGAATTTCAATAAAAAAATAAGCAAAATTTTAAGAAATTTATATACATTCCAAGTATAACTAGTTCTATGAAATTATTCTTACTCTTTCATACAATCAAAAATTTATAACTTTATCAAATTCGGTTTTCTTGTTTGCATATTCTATTTTTTCGATTTGTATTATACATATCGATAATAACTTAATGGTAACTTAAATAATAAACAAAATATACCAATAAATAAAGAAATTAAACTGTTCTTTTAAAGCCAGAATGATTCGTGGCTCAATTAAGCAGACCAGAAGAAAAATTAAATATCTACTAGTATTTCAAAAACAACATCAATTCATAAGGAACTGATTGTGCATTTGTGACTTTCAAATTCCAATAACATTATAAAAAAATTATTATTGAGCGTTTCGCATTCTTAAATAAATAAATGTGGAGGGGAGCGTGTATTAGAGAGCATGCTCGCCTTCATGTGTCAAAATACAGTGTTGAAAATATAATCAAACAATTCTTAATTTATAAACAGTCGATGTAGATATAGTGACATATAAAGAGTAACTAAATCATATGGATTCTTTGATCACGAGTAGATCAATATCGCTACGTACAAGGGCGTACCATCAGCGAATATCCATAAAATAACGAAGCGCGATAGCCAATTTCCTTATGCCAAACGGGACTTGTCGTCTAATCACAGGAGTTATTAAGTCCAAGATGAAATGGCAATGCAAAAAAGAAAAGAAACACAAAATATCGCGCTTTAAAAATGGGACGGTGGTGTCAACAATTTAACAGTTCGTTCTTCAGGTGACATTGTGTTACTTTTACTCACGAACATGCGATTTCATCTTCCGCGAAGGTTTTACAATACCACTTGGCATTTTTTATACAGCGGCTCTAAATCGTCCTTCTATAAATAGACGTAGTCGGACGGTTAGCGGAGAAAAAGGTGAGGGTGGAGGGTCGACTTTTCGATAGCTGTAGAGAAGCGATAGATACAAAGATGAAGATTTTTTATTGTCACGAAAAACAGGAACACAAAATTATAATTATGCATACGTTGAGGTGAGCTCGGCTACTGCGTCCACCCTGAGATTTCGTCATAAATTACGAGAAATATATCTCAAAGGTGGTTTTATCATTGTGTCACTGTTAATGACTTTTTGAAACATTTTTGATACATCAAATTATCCAGAATGATCGATTATAAACGTAATTGTTGAAATAAATATCAAAGTAAAACAACAACTTGATATTCACCTGTAGCTGTAGCGCGCGATACTGCAATCAAACATTAACTTGTTTTTTATAAAGCTCTTTATTAGTAATGATAATATTTCGAATATTGAATACTAAGTATTACAAATTCTTTACCACTCGTAAACCAAGTTTGCGAGCATTTTTCAATGTACAATGTAACATTAAACAACATTATATTTTGCATTATCTGAGAATTACGTATATTCGAAGTATTTTTAAAACCTTTTAATAAAGAACAATGCGAACTTGATAATTATGAGTTGAATAGCTATTAATATATATATATATAATCTTACTATACACAGCTTTTCTTGAAAATAATACAGCTTAATAAAAACAGTAATGTTAATTAAAAATTTAAATATTTATGTAATGGTATCCGAAAATACCAGCTACTCTCAAATTTTTTATAGTTTTAAAGTTTTTATAAGTTTTATTAGATGATATTTCACCACTGTTAATTAAATTTACCAACAATTTTAATTAAATATAATCTTATAGTATTACATAGCTTATTATTTCTTCTTAAATTTATATATTTGTTTTATTATATTATTTTTTCGGAAATTATATTCTGATCGTTCTGATTTGTTCAATCATTGAACCAAGAAAAATTTTGACTTATACAATGATGACATTGCTTTTATATGTATGTTAGTTTAAAAATAAATTGACATTTTGATGTATATTTATCATTAATGAATTAATAATGTTAGTTTAAATACGTAAAATTAAAAAATTTGTTACAAAATGTTCACAATGAAAATATTTAAAATCTTCAATTAATAAAGCGATTATCATTATGAATTTTCTTTGTTAAATTATAAATATATATTCTAATTTCTTTTGATTTTATTTTATTTCCTGTATATTTATTAAATATATCGGAAATAAAAAATATCCGTGTGAATATATTTTAAAAACTTTTTATGCATAAATAGTGCAATATTATGTTTGATTTATAAATTACCAAATTGTGTTATAAGAATTTTGTACTTGTTTTTTATTATAGTTTTGATTGCTTAAACATTCAATTAAATTATAGGAATATATTACAATTATAGGATAGATTTTACTTTTCACTGAAACTTGAATAGCTCAGTTCTAAGACAAATTATAAAAGTAATAAATAGTTAATAAATATATTTTTTAAATTTAGAAGTTAACTACAAGAGAAAGTTGAGATTAAATCTCTAATTTGTTTTTTATATATACATACATTTTTTCAATCGAAGGTACAGAAAAAAGCATGATTTTTTAAAGAAATAACAATTTTATTTCTTAATAGGTTATAATACTAAATAAAAACAGAGTTGTTTTAAAACGAAAAATATTGAGTTTAAAAAAGATATTTTAAGTTTTTGCTCTACGTGAAATGAAGTACATTAATATTGAATAATCAGATTTTAATATAAAAATAAAATCTCATTTATTTAGACATAGAATTTTTTAATCGATCTTTTTTAATATATCTTTATTTTCATATGCGTTCTTTCATATAAGTTAGCCATTTTTACTTAATTATTCTTATGCTGAAATTTTCTTAAGTCCGAATGTATTATTATTATACCACTATATCAAAATAAAATAGAATTAAGCAATTATATGAAAAGCTACTCGATCAAATTTTATACAAAAGTACATATATTAATAATTCATTAATAATTAATAATTCATTATCAATAAAAAATTAATTTATTATTTACACTAAATATTTAAGAATATAAATTTTCATAATTACATATTTTTAGTTACATTTTTATAAAAACAAAAAAAAAAAAAAAAAAATGAAAAAGAATCGATCTACTACTTAAGGCTTCTAATTTTTCAAAATTAAATATATAAATTTATATATTTATACTTTACATTTCTCTTATAAAAAGTTTTTCAATAATTCATAATTTCAAATTATTAGTTTGAGTATTTATTATTAAAAACTAGCTTAAATAAACTTGCCATTGAATAAAGTCATATGCTATAGAAGAATCTTTTTACAATATTACAAATATTAATAAAATATGTTTGTCAAATTAAGGAATTTATTTAATTATTAAATTTTTTTATTATACAAGGAAATACTTCATTTTATATTACTTATGCAACTTGTATTTAAATATTGTATAACGTTAATTTGATAATAATAGTTTATACCTCGATTTATTTATAATAATTATAGGTATTAGGCTTGCTACGATTACGTCAAATTAAAATAGTATTTACAATAGTTAAATGAAAGTATGACTTAACGAATGGAAATAATTATGTTAATGTTTTTCTAGACTTAATACAATTATAGTTAAATTATATATAATCAATTAACATTGAAGAATAACTATTAAAATTAAGCCTGTAATATTCTTATGGAAATATCATACCGTAAATATGAATAACTAGATTTACATTGTTAAAACTTGAAAAATAATGTTTACCGAGTTATGCTTTCAAATAGCATGAGTGTAAATTTTCACAAAATATTCCTGAAAACAATAAACATTCTATGATGTCATCGCAGTTACCGCTAATCACAAATTCCTGATAGTTAATTTGGATGGGAAGGAAGCAAGAGGGTTGAAAATATCAGAAAACCCTTAAGAGAAAGAAGTATTCACTAAAAAAGCGCAGAATGGCCGAAATCCTATTATGGAGATAATTTAATCTTTTATTTCACCATACAATTGTTACTGTACCCACAGATATAAAATACTATTGTGAGGTATGGTGCATTCTCTTATGTGGCTTAGAGAGAACTTAAAAAGAACAAGTATTTGGCGCATGTACGTCATAGAAGTTCTAAGAGATTGATATAATAGACGACGTACACGCATTTATAATACTTACACATAAAGCTATTCCTTATAGAGAGCCTCAACACATGCATTGGCACACACTTTTGTGCGCGCGCGTAAAAGACCGGCGCTAAAGTACACTACAGTATGAATACAGTCGTCTAACGTCTTCCATCGATGTTGTGAAAATGGCGGACGAAGGTTGTACGTCGAATGCTATTCCAAACGCAGAAATTGTCCGCGGGCAAATATTCGAGGTCGGACCGCGATATACAAATTTAGCATACATGGGCGAAGGTGCTTATGGTATGGTTGTGTGAGTATCAAAATACTCTACCATTTCCTAATATGTTCATGTCTTTCTTCTTTCTTTCTCTGTCTAGCTATCTATCGTCCTTTCTTTTACATGACGCTCGCTCTCTCTATCGCGCGAATTTTCATAAAGAAAAAATGAAAAAAAAATGCACGAGAGTAATATTATTTATGAGATGAGTAAAGCAGTAAAGAAAAGATTAATTGATTTTTGTTACCCTCGGTCTTGCTTCTGACGTTTACATTGGTTAATCGACAAACGATATAGTCGGAGGGGAGTGAATATTCCATATTTTTCTTCGTAATATAACCCTTTTTTGTTTATATTATGACAATATATTGTTTTATAACTCTTTGCAATGATGAGAAATTGATGACAAATACATTTTTAAATTTATTTTAAAAAAACCAATCATTAAAATAAACATAAATTACGTTTTCATATTTTTCAATTTATTAGGATGAATTATATTTATTTATTAAAATTTGCTTTTTATATTTTAAAGTATACGATCTTTAATAAATCGGTTATATAGATAAACTTGAAAGTGCATATAATAATGCACTTTATTATAATTCATCTATTTGATTTTACCATTATTTTAACTACCACTATTTTTACAGCTCTGCGCATGATAATGTCACAAATACAAAAGTAGCCATCAAAAAAATTTCACCATTCCAAAATCAAATTTATTGCCAAAGGACATTAAGAGAAATAAAAATTCTAAACAGATTTAAGCATGAAAATGTAAATTACAAAACACATGATTATATCAAAGATTATTTTAGAAATTTTAATTTAAATAAAATTTTAATACTAATTCATTACTCATTATTATAGATAATAGATATAAGGGATATATTAAGAGCCCCAACTGCAGATCAGATGAAAGATGTTTATATTGTTCAATGCTTAATGGAAACCGATCTTTATAAATTACTCAAAACTCAGGTAAACATAATATACTATTATTGTAGATATAATTTAATTTTTATTTAATTATAATATTTATATGCGGCTATTAGTAATGATCACATATGTTATTTTCTTTATCAAATTCTTCGAGGACTGAAATATATTCATTCAGCCAATGTGTTACATAGAGATCTCAAACCTAGTAACTTACTTTTGAATACAACATGTGATCTAAAGATTTGTGATTTTGGTCTGGCGAGAGTTGCTGATCCTGCTCATAATCATGATGGCTTTCTAACAGAATATGTTGCGACCAGATGGTACAGGGCACCTGAAATAATGTTGAATTCAAAAGTATGTCATTTTAAAATTTAATTACCTTTCTATTATAATAAATTGAATTTTATAAAATCTTGTATAAAAATGTGATTCTTTTATTCTAATTTTTTTGTACTATTGATAATAATTTATACAATTATTTTCAGGGTTATACAAAATCCATAGATATTTGGTCAGTAGGTTGTATCCTTGCAGAAATGTTGTCTCGACGAGCCATATTTCCTGGAAAACATTATCTAGATCAGTTGAATCATATTCTCGGTATTCTAGGGTCTCCTTCTCCTGAAGATCTTGAATGCATTTACAATAAAAAGGTTTTACTTTTTACATTAAATGAAAACATTGTTTAATTATTTAGAAAACATTTTTACTTTTAATTGCAGGCCCGCAGCTATTTGGAATCTTTGCCATATAAACCAAAGGTTCCTTGGACAATTTTATTTCCAAATGCAGATCTTAAAGCACTTGATTTATTAGATAAATTGCTAACATTCAATCCTAACAAACGTATCGTTGTTGAGGATGCATTAGCCCATCCATATTTGGAACAGTATTATGATCCAGCTGATGAAGTATATAATAATTTTAAATTAATATTATTTTTTTACACCTAATCATTATAGTTGTATTTATTTACTACAGCCAGTTGCAGAAGAACCATTTAAATTTGATATGGAATTAGATGATCTTCCAAAAGAGACATTAAAGCAGTATATTTTTGAAGAAACTTTACTTTTTCAAGAACACAACCAAGAAAATGCCATATAATAGTAATAGACTTTGTACCGATTAAAAGAATCTCTTACTTAAAAAAACATTATTCTTGATCTTTTAAGACGACTGAAAGAGATGTAAGATGAAAGAAGAGTTCAGATGATATTTAACCTGTTAATTAGTATTACTGTGGTATTAAAAGAAAAAGAATAAAGAAAGATAATTCAATGACTAGAATAAGCTTCTGAAAAAAGTCAACTATTTATATGTGACTATAAACGTTTAAATCTACAAATAGAAGAAAATTTCATTGCTTATCAAGATTAGATTTTAATTTGTAAACATACTATTTTTTCTTTCGTCAAATCAATATTATTATGTAATATATATATATATATATATATATATATATGTATATATAAAGAATATTGAGATGTCATATGTTATCTGTGATTTAAGTACTAAATAATGATATAACTGGTGTACTATACTTTACAGAAATCAGTATATCATGTCCAGCATTGTATGGAAATTTAAAGTATAATGGAAAAAAGTTCTGCAATGATGGGAAAAAAAAATGAACAACATTTGTCTGTTCTTTGGTGTAAAATATAATAATGATCTCAACATTCTTAAAAATCTATATGCGATTAAATGCTGTCTTTTAAAATGAAATAGAAAACAAACGAAATATTTGAAAATTATGTGATTTTTCAAAACTATTTTCTATACAAATAGTCATAATTACGATGAAATGTAAATTTATACTTATTAACTTTATTTAAATTTATTTGTTTATTTAACAATGTGATATTTTTTAATAAGTCTACATTAGCTAAATTGAAACCACAAATATCGAACTTGAGTCAATACAGTTAAAAAATTGTATGTAATATTTCAAAGAACATTTTTGTTATTGTTAATATTTTAAACAATGAAAATATAAATACTGATAAAAATTTTACAAATTTACAAGAACTGAATGCATTAATTAAAATATATTATTGCAAATTAATGGAACTTTTAACTCTTGAAAAATAATGACGTTTTTAATGCAACAATTAAAAAAAACAAGTTGTACTTTAAAAGAAGAGGGCAGCGTGCTAACACTTAAAAAATGTAATTATTTATCTCGATGAAATTATATGACTATACTTTTTTTTAACAAATTTGTTCTTGCCTACAATAGTATTGTTAAAAATAACGAATGAAGAAAGAGCCTACTGCGTTCAATATTAATTGTTGAAAATGAATATATTCATCATAATGACATCTAAAATGGCGGCTGTGATGAGATAAAATATTCGAAATTGACATAATTTTTTAAGTAAATAGATAAAAATATTCAAAATGTCATGAAATTATTGAGAAATGAGAATTCTATTTTGATAGCTAAAGTAATTTATAATAAGCTTATTAATTATTATCATTAATTGAGCAGGAGACATATTTTGGTAACATTTTCAATATTTAGATCGCCCGTATTTTAAGCACATCTGCTTATAAGTAATTATATAAATAGAGGTACATTGTATATTTCATATTAATAATTAAACAAAGAATTTTTTTCTTTGAAATAATTTTTGTACAGTATATTTCAAGTTGTTTTTGTAAGCCTTAGAGTTGAGAAATTATAATATACAGTGCTCTAGTAGGCTAGAATTGCTAGGAAAATATATTTATTTTTTATTAGTTAATTTTATCGTGTTTTGAGGAAATATTTTTCCTTAGCAAAATTTATAGATAGTTCATAATATTAATAAAATTAAAAATTGGAACTAACAATATTAAAACATGTATTTAGAAATATTTTGATAATTTAAAAATTTTCATTTCGTAATGCAAAAACATTTTCAAACAAATGTGTCCCATTTTGATAAGACAGCATTAGAACAACATAAAAAATCTTTACACTGAAGTTCTATGCAACTTTTCGAAAGAATAGATCTACAATACAGTCAATATGTTTAATCTAAACTTTTCATTTTTACGAAAATTATTATAAATAGAAACATTCGACATAATTAAATGAAACAATTAAGCAGGAAATTAATTAATTTTAATAATTGTTTAGGAATATTATTTTTAATCTATGTTTCATCTTTAATTTTCTAAATGCATCTGTTGTTTTAACTATTATTCTTGATATATCGAAATTAAAATGAGTTGACTATATTTACTTCAACTTTAATGAAACAAATTCTTCCTATTAAAAAGTAAATGTAAAATATATAGTAAAATATTAAATATAAAAATTTAATTTTAATTAGCTTACAAAATCATGTAATGTACAATAAAGTATTACAAATTATTTGAATAAAAAAACCATATAAATTTCGTTTGGTGCCAAATTCTAAGTAAATTTTTACGTAAAATTTATATTTCTTTTTAATATTTATATTTTCAATATAAAAGATCATGTTGTGTCATATGTCCATTTGATATTTAATATTTCTATAATCTTTCTACAATATTATAACTACCTATAACTTTTAAAAATATGTAAGTGTTCACGACTAATTCATATGACTTTTAATATGACAAAAATATTTTTAAAGTATACTGCAGTTGACAAAAACTTTTAATATTGTAGTTAAATGTTAACTAAATGTTTTGCTGTATCATAATCAAGAATTACAACGTTCTTATAATAGAACAGGCCACATACTTTATTATACCATGAAAGTCTAAAATATATTTTCCTCATAATTGTGGCATATATTTTTTAACGATACTTTATTATTCAACAATATTAATTATCAAACAATTTATAATAAAAATGTGATTTATAATAATCATAATTAAAAAGTGAATATTTTCTGAATACATAATTGAATCAAATAAAACATTTTTATTAGAATAGTAATTTATTATTTTAAAATTAAGTATTTTTACATGACGTATAATATTTAAATATCGAATATTAGTAATCGAGACATTTAGTAAAGATTTTTATACATTTAAATATCATGGGAATTACTGTATTGGTAATCAAAATAATTATAATAATAAGGATAATATTTTAATTTAATAAAATAGAATTATAAAACTTAAATTCAAAGTTAGTATTTTATGTAGTTTTTGTTAAATAATTAAATCATGTTTGCTTGTAGTTTTATTATATTTTATTCATATATATAGTATTACCATTTCACAAATCGAAATCACAAAATTAAAAATATTTTGAAAAATATATTATTCCTTATGTTAGTGTTATAAAAAATGATTGTCTATTTAATATTTTTAAATAATAAAATAATACTTAAACATAACATAAAGTTTACTCAAATATTTTTGTAAATAATTAAGGATTCAAGCATTCTCAATTAATTATTGATAATATATTTTATATTGATAATTAATAATAAAAATGCTAACATTTATTTTTAAGCAAAGCATCTCACAAGAGAAACATTGACATGTTTTTAAATTAATTACGATATATATGAAAACACTTATGCATAATTAAAAACAAACAACATTGTAGAAGTTTATCGTATGCTTGAATGATACTATGTCAATTTAAAATTTACGTAGAATGAGGAGATATTTTAATTATAAAGTGTTATAATTAAAATAATAGCGATGACAAATCGAATAAAAACTTCGTTCGGTACATTAAATCCTCTATTTTAAATATTATTGAAATAATCATTGTTATATATATGTGTGTATTTGCATTTTTATGTAAATTAGTGTTCAATATTAAAAACTAAAATTTTGTGACTCTGTTTTATACGGATCCTGATCAGAAATATTTTATCTTTATTAATACTTGAATACTTTTTTATTTAATCAGTATATCTGTAGTTTTTACGTCAAATTCTACTGTATTGTAATTGATTAATTGATAATTATTAAACTAGAATTTTGTAATTTACTAAAATAATAATGATTGTACTATGACTTCTTTGTGAACATTATATGTGTATAATGTAAAGAAGATATATAAAAATTTGCCAAAGATCCGAAGATTTTAATATAAAATCATAATGTATCCACTCATTCATTATTTAATATCACAATATAAATACCAGAAAAATTATTCATTAAGTATTTCAAGAGTTTGAATTTCAGCTATTATATATAGTTAAAGAAAGAAACACAATTTAAAGTTTTTATCGATTCAGAGTAATTATTTTACTTAATAAATCTTAATTTTCGATCTGGATATAAAAAATATACTCGATATGTTAATTTAAAAAGTATTTATTATATTACTCATTACATAAGTCTATCAAAGTAAATAGTTTTCAGTTATGGCACGTAGTCAAACAATCAGTTAAATCACGATGCGATCCTCGTAGTAATGTTAAATTTTATTTAGTGATACAGTAACGAAACCTGTAAAACGCTCATCCATCTTTCTATGGATTAGAGAATTCAAGTAGTTAAATTTGAATATATCTTAAATCTGTTGTCATGAATATTTTGTCTTCGTTATTTTACTATGGGTTTCAGCTGCTATGAACTATAAATTATCATTAATAATATTATCAATCTGTTATTTAAGATTACCAATAAAGAATGTATGTTTATTCAAATTATTGTTTTCATTTGTTAAATAATTTCTTGGAACATGTTACATAATTATATAAATATTGATTTAAACTAAATATATGACACAATATAGCAGTTAGCAAAGATAAATTTGTTATATATAATCTCCGTGTCACATGTTATTCAATGTAATAGTTCAAATAACTTGAGTATTATATCAAAATATCTAAAAGAATAGATAAGTAAGACATATTCTAACAATAATCACCTTTTCAGTTAAAGAAAAAATCAAAATTTCTTGAACTGTTACTTTTAAAATATTTTGTGTAATCATGTAACTAAATGAATACTATATTATAGAAATGTAAAACAAATATACTCATTAACAAGATATGTAAGTCTCAAATGTAATATAAAAAGTGACTTCATGTATCATTACTTGTACTAAGTATCCTCAAAAAATGCAATAGTTTAATTCACTAATTATAAATTGTATAAGAAATATATATTTATTATTAAAATAAATAATAGAATTTGGCAATGAATGTAAACAATATAAAATTTTATTATTTACAGAAATATAATTTTTTCTTGTTATAAATTTATTTGACGAATTTTTTTAACCTTGGTACTGCTTCCAATTATTTAATTAGTAATTTGGAGTAAGTAGAAAATTAGCAAAATTCTGTGCATAAATTATAACATCGTAATTTATATAGCTTATAATAATTCCTGATTAAATTGTAACAGTTAAATAATAGTTGTAAAATTTATTAAAAAAATATGAGCTTCAAATTCTGTCATAAAATAAGGATAGATAGATGTACAGTGTTCATTATGTAATTACTGATATCTAGTAGTAAATGATAATATAGAATCGATATTTTAATAAAAGCTTAAATAATAAATTTAAAATTATATTTAAAATATTAGGTAAATATATTAAATCAAAATCTCTAAAATTTTATTAATTCGTTCGTTATTTATCCTATTTAACAATCAAAAAATGAAATTCTTTAGTATTAATTTTAACAGTATATGAAAAACTGCATTGTGTGAAAGTAAATCAAAGTTATATTGATAACACATATGTACAAAATTTATATAATAAATTTTAAATGTTTTCAAATTATGTACTGATATTTATATAATCTATAGACACTGACAAAATTTTATTCGTAAAATATCCTTAATATATTAATTCAAAATTAGAGACTGGAAGTATTTACAATTACATGATGGGGTTTATACTGTTTGATCATTTTCAGTAAGTAAAACAATAAAGTAGAAATATCTTTAAAAATATTTTCAAGGATACAAACGATGGTACAATTGCACTTATTATAAGTAGTAATCAATTCCAATATGACTTGTTTTATATTTAATTCAAATTTTTAAATATAAAATAAATTTCTATAAGTAATACCGTGAATTTTTTTTTCTTTTATAATTTAAAAAATATAAACAAATTAAAAATAAGCGTGATACAAACACAGTCAATAATATGTGGAAACATAGTCAATAATATTTATGGATTCAACATATGCATTAAAGTGAATTGAATTCAATCATTTTCGTTTAATGTTTGAAATACTTTATACGTATTAGTTTTTAACATTTAAAATTTAGAATTAAAATGATTAGGATATTAATTTGATATATGTAATAAAATTTGTTTTGTAATTATTATCAACTAAATATTAAATATTAAATACGAAATATTGAATATCGATTTATTCAGTGATTTATTACAATAATTAATTTTGTTCGAGATTCCATGGAAACCTCGATCGTCTCTCAATGATACTTTATTATTTGGAAAATTCGTTAGAAATTTCATTATGCTTAAGATTTCCAGATGTATCACGAGAGCCTTCGCCTTCTACGACAATCGCCGAGTGTCGTCTTATGGTCTCGGCTTGACCGTTGTTTACAACTTTTGCTACGATTAGAGTCCGTGTGTTCTATTTTTTATCAT
>JAPYYT010005816.1:0-11161 GCA_030522565.1 Ceratosolen corneri | reverse complement strand
ATTTCAATCAAGAATTTTTCTAATTCAGAAGATCATCTTTTCATATTTTATACAAATTTTTTCTTATTCAAATATGTACGCACATATGGACAGTCGAGCGGTAGAACATTGCAAAAACCTTTGAAAATAATTTACCGATTATTATATCAATAGCGAAATTTATAGACACTTGCTGTTTAATAAACAACAACAAAATCAATAATTTACTTGGCCAAAATAGCAATGTTTTTGAAAAGATGAGGGTGGGATTCAACGTTTATATAATATCTCATTACTCCTATTCAATGATAATAGAATAATAGAATGGCTATAAAAAGCACAAAGTTTTAAAATGAAGAAATTAATTTATATTTAGGAAGCGTAAACGAGTTTGTGTTAATTTATTGCTTTTTATCTAAAAGTTTTCACAAGTAATCCCCCATGAATCTTCGAGTCCTTGTACCCACGCATTCGAAGAAATGCTCACGGAAAACTTGTGTAAATTCTCAAAATAAAACAATGCGCGACCATAAGCGAGCAAAGAAGAATGTGAAGATAAGTAACGCGAGGCTAAAGAAATTTACTATTAAAATATCGTTGGCCAATTTCATAATGCCATGCCGTAGTGCATTTTACCTACTCACCAAGTTCGGCACACGGGTTATTCCTTTTACGTCACACTCTTTGTTCATTGCGAGATATCAAGTTCTCTCATTCATTTTATATCGATAAATGCACGCTCAATAATCCGAGGACCTTCCATCCAAGCGATATTCCCAAACGTGGATTAAGATAGGTTAGTTGAATAAATAAGGACAGGCGTGTGCAAATATTTCGCGAAGAGCCGCATGTCTTACGTGAAAACGCCACGGAGCCGGGTTGCAACGCGGTGAGCAATACTTTCACTTGAATACCTGAATTGCTTATCTCCGTGAATCTTTGAAAGATCGGGTCTCGCAACAACAAGAATCTAATATTAGGAAGTTCATTAATATTAGTCTCGTTAGATAATGTCTCAGCAGTTTCATTCCCATGCTTCCACTACTTTTCCCTCTTTTTTTCCTCTTGTCGTCAGATTATTTATATTAAAACAATTTAATAAGCATAGAGGAGGAGTCGAAAAGAAAGTTAAACGCCGACTATTAATAACGCCAATGTTAACGACAAGACGCTCAATTTACGCTTTAACGGTTCCTACTAAGATTTCGCATTCGATGAAATCGGTTTCGCAAATAATACCTGCACGATTACTCCAAGTCACTAGAAATACAATTCAAAGGGAGAGGGAGGGAGAGAGAGAGAGAGAGAGAGAATTAACAGAAGTAATTCTAATCTTAAGAATCTAGATCTTGATGCACATCAAGGAGCTGTAACTCCATCCCCTGGAAGCATCGGAAAATTTGCACAAACACGAACACGACATTCTTAGCCACCCTCTAGCATTCGAGAATTATCAAAACAGTTGTAACAGAGATTAATTAAACGAAAAGGGTTGGAGACTCACCCTACAGTCCCGTTAAATGTCGTCGTTGAACCGTGGAGGTGCAGCGAGGCACATTACTCGATCGGCCGCCTCGAAGTGACTGGAAGTCGTCTAGGCATTTGGAAACGTTCGCTTGTTTTGTTTCTCCGTCTCTCTCTGCCTCATTCACTCACTCGATCTTTCGTTCTTTTACTTGCTCGCTCGCAGCTTCTTTAATACATTCGATGGCTTTCACTTTGCGCGCTGGCATCGCTACTAAGACTTGACTCTCGTTTAGCTCAGAAATTCGCGATAACAGTATGATGAAATCATTCGGGTACTTTTTAAGGGTTGAGATATTTGAGAGAAGAACGACGAGTCTCTTGTGATAATGCTGCTCGTAATATATGGTTGAAATGTCGTCAGCATTGTCTTACAACTTGTGGATTAATGCACATTCTTCAAACTAATATATTTTCTGAATGAAATTTACTTACCTTTAACCCGACTAGCAAACCGTCCTTCATTTTCTGCACAAAATTACATTAAAAGCACATATTACAATTTCGGCTTATAGACTGTGCAACCACATGTGAAACTGATAATTTAACATTGCAAAAAAGACTATCTCCCAATTTTCAACGTGAAGGAGTTTATTAATTGGGAATTAAATATTAGATTCAAATTTAAAAGGAAATGATGAGCATAGGTTAATCAAAGATAACTAAATTAAAGAAACTTAAATTTTAAGGCACAAGATCTTTTCATAATAATATTTCGTATGTATGTAATTTTTAAAACTAACGGTTGATTTATAGATATGAATATCTTTTTCAAACAAATTGTTTAGAGAAGTTTAACGAGCATGTAATTATAGCTTTCACAATTTAGCTTACCATTGAAAAATTATTTTGCTAAAAAATCCCTTCTTTAAACACATTAACAATCTTTAAAAACAATAATACCAAGATTCTAACACTATTGAGTATTAAAAAAAAAAAAAAATGAATTAAATTTATTAATAACTTTAATTGTAATCAATATTACAAGTTTTTCATGTAGGCAATATATAATTTCTGTTCATATTTTAATTGATTTATTAACCAATTTTATTATATATATGATAATCTTTTAAGTATAAATATTATTAAGCAAGAAGATTTTACTGTATACAGTAATTATAAAAATAATATAATATATACTGTTAAAATAAATTTATATTTTTTGTTTCTACATTAGGAGACTTTAAAAAAAAAATTTTTTTTGTAATTTATAAGTAAAATTGAAACAAAATGAAACACATAATTTATGTTTCATGTAATTTTCCTTAAATCGTTAGATTTAGTTTTAAAGTTTTATTTCACGCAAATTATTTTATAATATTTTGATGTTGAACTTATAACATTTTAACATGAATACTTTGAATAGTGAAAATCGTCGAGTTTAGTCGTACAATTATCGTATGATTAGATTTTAAATTAGCAAATTCATTCATCTTCTAAAAACTTGTGTTCGAATATAATGTTATTAATTCTTTTAAACAATTATTACAGCATTATACAGATGATTGTGTATTGGATTAATGATCCTGAAGTTTTAGTGTAAACATCGTCGTATACGACGTTTTACATATTCTAAAAATTATTTATTTCTTTAAATCATTTAAAATATTATGTTTTAGTCATAATTGTATAAATATTTTTTGTGACCAAATACTTTTTGTCTTCGTCTTATATAAACTTTATCTTTTGCAGATACTAGCATGTATACATTATACAAAATTTTGATTGAACAAATTTTAAACTGATTGAACTTATTAACAATTATAGAAAAATCATATATAAGCTTTAAATAAAAAGATTAAATTCTTGTTTATTTGAAATAATATATAAAATGTCATAATTCATTATTTAATCAACGCTAAATAATTTATGCTATTGAGTATTATAATAATATTATCATAAATAGAAAAAAATTAACATATATTTTTCATATCACTATAATTCATAATTACAGACAGGTTTATAGAAATATATGGATAAAAATTCTTTGAAAGTATTATACAAAATTTTCTTTAAAATAAATTTATTTCATATTATATATATATATAATTTTTTAAATATAATCTCATCATAGATTTTAACAATTTAAATACAATAAATAAATACAAATATGTAATTACTTTATAGTAATTGTTACACTTATGCATTGTATAATTAAGAAGAACTTATTATTTATCAAATTTATCAAATATCAAAATGATGTACAAAATGTTTATCGTTATTTAATACTCCTAAAGAATTTTCAGTAAACATCACAGGATTTTTAATGTTCTTTAAATCACTTTGAGAAGAAAGTTATATAATTATATAAAATCTATAATTGGCATTGGAGAGTAATTTTAATATTTTTAACGTTAAATTATAAGTAATATCTACTTAAAACTTATTTTTTTAAATTGAAAATATAATTGAAAAAATTTTTAAACGATAAATGATATTATTTATATATAATTTAAAAACGTAAGAAATACAAACCATTTATAAATTATCAATATTTATATTAGCAAAGAGCAACTATAAGCTAAGATAATGAACGCCCTTGAATCACTTAATTAACAATATGAATTAACTTAGATCTATTATCTATGAAAATAATTTTGTAAGTAACACAAATTTTTTTTATTAATTAAAGAGAAACAAAAATATAAAAGAAATGTCTGAGATTAATTATTCATTTACAGGGGGAACTATTCCACAATTTAATTATATTTCATACAGTTGTTTCTATATGAATCGATTAATTTTTTGTTTAAATTTTTGTTTCCATATTTATTCATATAAAAACTATGTATGTTCGTAATTGCTTATTTGAACAGTAATGTAATAATTAATTCCCTTATATATTTAAATATTACGTTATTTAATTTATACTTCAGAAATAACTATACTGTCTTCTTAAACTGTGTAATATAAAAATTATATACTTTTCAGAAAAATTTAGTCTCGATTTAATATTTGATTTTCATAAATATACAACGCACAATTCATAATTAAAAGAGAAGATTGTATATAATGGAATTTCATTATGATTATTAAATTTTTTACATTTCGATTCTATTATTAAAAATTGTCTACAATTATTTATCATTTGGACGTATCAAGGCTGGTTAAAGCCCATATGAGATAATGTACAATTATTAGATTTTCAAATTTGTCTTTCGATAATATAGACGAAACAAAGCTAACGATTAAGTACGATTTAAAAATTATATTCTATTCACTGACATTTTTATTTCCAACTTTTACTTTCACTGGCTGGATGCGCCTGTCTAAATCACAATTGTTAACTGTATCGCTAGCCTACCTACTCTAGATCGTACATATATTTGTTTATCGAAATAGATGCTTTAAAATGAATGGATTTTATGATGCTAAATGTGCAAATAAAAACATGTAGATAGAAATAAGAGGTGAAAGAAAAAAAGATGCAAATATAAGTAAGAGGTTCGAAAATGGACGCAGGCCGATCTATTTCAGGAGAGATAGAAAGATGGCGCAGCACTACAGTCGCAGTTCCCTAGCATAAACATTTTGAAGCCGATCTTTGTCTTCTTTATGCTTGCCTATACAAATCAGCTATAAAAATCCAACTTCGTATAGTCAAACGCATTGCAAAAGCCGATTAATTTCCCTTTCTACTGCGTATACCATATTCAAGTGTTTGAAGTGCGTAGTTTAAATATCGTAAAAACAAATAATAAATAAAGGCCGAGTTAAACATATCACGACTTGCCTTTATTATAATTCCACCTTCTCTTCCATACATACAATGCAAAGAATAAATAAAAATTATTCAAGCGTGGCGTAAGTTTGTACATGTGTAAGAAAAATTCCTCTAGTTGTCGTCCAAGTTGGAAAGTTCCAAGACGTTTAAAAACTAATTTATTGCAATTTTCGAGGAAACAGAATTTAATGAACACAAAGATTAGGAAAATTATGTTAAAATAATATGTACAATATACATATTTATGACTTTTATACAATTTATAATTCATATTTATATAAATATCACCCACAAATAATGAGGTGAATGTTATAATTCATCATGGATATGAAAATTAACAAATTTAGTAAGAAATGTCAGCGCAAAATGAGACAAGGACAAGACAGGCTTTTAAGAGATCTGAATATTGAATATTCTAATGAGCCAACGCCAGTAAGTTAATTCGAATCAGGATATATTTAATTTAAAAATACTACTATTTTAGCCACGCATCAGCTATATTAATAAAATAATTTTTTTAAAAGTATTTAGCTATTTGTAATGCTGGATTAGTAACTGGTCTTCAAAGAGAAATTTTGGAGGAATTTATAAAAATAATAATACCAAATTTTTACTTGATTATGCCTCCTGGAAAATCATATTGTTTTATTAATTTTCCTTCGATCGATACTTCCATAGAATTTTACGATAAAGTACATGGAAATTTTAAAATACCAGAACAGAATACATATTTTTACCTTCTATATATTAAAACAAGTAATTTTTTTTTTCAAAATTTTGATTTTAATCGTACCAACTTATAAATTATTAAAATTAAAAATTTGTAGTCAATTACATCGAGGACAAATTTGTAACAAATTTACCACCTGGATCAAAGTTATTGATTGATTTTATAACTCCAAAACAAGAGGCAATGCTATTAGAAAGTATTGACTGGGATGAACAAGAGGGTAAAATATTTTTTTAATTCTTTAAATTAATAAAATATTGCTTTAAGGAATTTCAATATGATGTATTTTATGTACAGATAATACAAAATCAGAATTAAAACACAGAACAGCCAAACACTTTGGTTACACATTTCAATATGATACTAATTTAGTAAATATCGAGCATCCCACAAAGCCAATACCTAAAGATTATAGATTTTTACAAGATCTGTTTTGCAAGCATGGCTATGGGCATTTTGTCTATGATCAAATTACCGTAAATAAATACTTACCAGGTCAAGGTATATTACTATAAATCAAATTTTTTATATTCTAACGTATAATAATTTTCATATTCTCAAGGAATACCACCTCACATAGACACTCACAGTGTATTCGAAAATCCAATATTATGCTTATCTCTTGGTTCGCCATACATAATGGATTTCAAATATGAAGATGAAAGGATTGAACTCGATTTACCTGCTAGATCTTTATTAGTATTAAGCGATGAAGCTCGTTACGCTTGGAGCCATGGTATATGCCCTCGACATAATGATAATGTAAGAACCAGTAATGGTTTTTCAACGCGTCCACGAGGTACTAGGGTTTCCTTTACATTTCGAAAAGTTCGTAAAAATAGCATCTGCGCATGTAAGTTCCATGATAGCTGTGATACCAAACCAAGAATAATTAATTCGTTGGCCGATAAACTTGAAGCATCTTATGTGCACGAAGTAAGTTTTATTTTTCAAATATTATGTATTTAAAAATAGTGCAAAGTAATAATTTTTAATATTTCTAATAGGTTTATGATGAAATTTCTGATCACTTTAATGAAACAAGATATAGACAATGGCCAAAAGTAACAAAATTTATCGAAAATATAGAAACTGGCAGTCTTTTACTTGATGTCGGCTGTGGCAATGGAAAATATCTGTCAGGGCACCCAAATATTTTTAAAGTAAAGTTATCATTTATTAAGTTCTATAGTTCATAATAATTAACAAAAAACATGAATATTTTATTTTAGGTAGGTTGTGATTATAGCGCAGCTCTCGCTCAAATATGCCATAACCAAGGCTTTCAAGTCATCTTAGCGAATAGCCTTAAACTTCCATACAAATCAAATTCAATGGATTCTGTTCTGTGCATCGCAGTTATTCATCACATTTCAACTAGCGAGAGAAGGAAACAGGCAATTTCTGAGATTGTAAGAGTTTTAAGAGTTGGCGGTCGTGCGCTTATTTACGTATGGGCCAAAAACCAAATGAAAAATTCCGTAAATTCAAAATATTTAAAAAGTAATACAAGAAGTAAAAAAACAGAAGATATACGTTACCACCTAACAACTCTTAATATGTATTTTCCGATCCATGAAAATCGAACCAACTTTTTTTGTAGTGATATTCTTGTTCCATGGAATCTTAAAAACGGGAAACAACATTTCAGATTTTATCATGTCTTTAAAGAAGGTGAATTGGAAAAATTATGTTCATCGTTACCTTCTATTCATATAAACGATGTTTATTATGATGAAGGAAACTGGTGTGTTGTACTAGAAAAATTATGAAGAGAGAAAAAAAAAAAAAAATATATATCAAGTATAGATGATTTTAACGTAAATTTCTTCATAAATAAAAACATGTATATGTATATACCAATATAACAAATCGGCATATTTTTTGAAAAATTTATTTAATCCCTAAGAGAATACAAAACAAACATTTTTTGAAACTAAAATATTTCCTAGAGTAACACAGAAAATTTTTTGTCATGAATGTTTTATTTTCAATATTTGTTTTATTTCATTATCACCATCAATGTATCTGCTTTTCAGTATCAGTACAATTCATTTTTAACCAGCTATATCGTTTAAAATTATGCACATCTGCAAATCAGTATTAAAATATTACAATTTTATATTTTACAGTACAAGTCCTCCAGCTCCCTTTAAAACAGATTTTTGTTAATTTTTTCCTTTTCTCTCATCCTACTCCTTTTGTTCTTACACATTGACGTATTATAATAGTAATCGTACAGTCGTATTTTTTCATGACATTGTATATGTGGGGGAGACGAAGAGCTTATTGCTGAAATTGGTGGCCAAGTGAAAATGAGATTTTCTCTTCGTTACGTAATTATTATTTTTCTTTTGTTTGTAATACATCAGTCTGATTATAAAGAAGCAACACGCTTCTTGAATATTTTTTCTCACATATAATTATCATAATCATCATCCTGGCAATAAAAATCTTGAAGTAATACCGAGCTTCTGCGTCTTATATAGTTTGCTCTAATCGATGACGATTAGGTAATCTGTACACACTAAGACCTAGGAATGTTAACATTACAAGAAACCACAATAATTTATTATAATACAGCCTGCTGTACACCAGAATGATTTTCATGTAAGACGATGTGAAATATCGTATTCAGCACACCACCTCATCGCTTTTGTCCTCGAACGAAAAACGAATAATATATCGTGTTATTAGATTTTGATAAAATATTTATAAAAGTTGGCATTTTTTTTTTGAGAAATATCATTTTATTGACAAAATGAATGTTTGTAAGAAGGGGATATAACGATGGTAAAGGGCAGGGACCGATATCTTTCTTTAAGAATACGCATGCATATAATGTGTGTATATATATACATATATATATATATATATATATATATAAACATATACGCACAGACATGCGCACACAGGCATAATGTAATACAGTCGTATGTACTTGTCAATTGAATCGAAAATTTAAAAAAAAAAAACTCAAAATTAAATTACATTGATTACTTGTACTAATTTGTTTACAAAAAAGAAAAAAAATATATGTAAATCGAGTGTACTATGTTGTGTTACAATGACTGATAAAACAGACTTCAGCACTCTATAATCCCCGTTCCAACGATAAACAGCATATTACAATCGAGAGGAGTGGAATAACAATGATTTATGATGTACGCACAACAGACACTCTTGTACTTCCTCCTTCCCCTTTCCCTCGTCTTCTCTCACATCCGTGCAATACATTAATAATGAATTATGTGCTCTTCGGTCGTGGAGCAAAAATTTCGAAAAAATTTGCTTAGTTTGTTTTGATTTAAGAAAGCTGCCTTCGGCTTTCTTTCGCTCGTTACCCACTCGCTAATTAAATATTACGCTCAATCACGCGCGTCGCAGTCCTAGATAAGAGTATGATATAACTCGAGATCGCATTGAAACGTACGCGATTGAGATCGAATCGTACCATTAGTGGTTCATAACATCGATATAAATTACACAGGTACAGCGAGGTGCAGCAGATCAGCACACTCTTCATTTAGAATCGCAAATAAAATAAAATAGAAAAAAGGTAAAGCCACCATCTCCCCACCTGCGCGATTCATTCAGCCGATCCGAGCATGAGAATTAATTAAAGAGTAAGAAATATAACTGTACAAAAATCGAGTAATTACAAAAAACTGCTTTATTATCTTATTAATCGCATACTACGCTGGCACCGAATGAACTGAACTGATAACGTTCCGCGAGCATATCCTCTGGAGGTGGAACGCTCCGTCGATTAATATAATTGTCCTTTCCATCTTATTTATTTATTTTTTTTTTTTTAATATTTATTAATAACTAAATCAAATGTTTTTATCTTTTTTTGCCGCTTTTTAACATAGAGTGGAGACAAAGTCAGCGATAATAAAGCCCCTGCGCCTTCCACCCCAAGATAGAAAAAGTGGGCACCACCATCATCTCTCGTTTCTCATTTTCCTTTCTCTATCCTATGCCACTTTACATGTTACTATCAATATGTTAAAATACAAATGTCACTCACACAATCTCCTCTCGCATATCACTCACACATACAATTTTCTTTTAAAATAATTATTATAATCGCGGTTTTTTTTTAATTATTATTGTGAACAGTCGGGGGACTGGTGGTTAGTTATTTGTTCTCCTAGTGGTGTAAGTACGCTCACGCTAAGGTCAATGGTATGTACAGTAGGTGAGGTATGCATCGGGATCAAGGACACGGGGTGATAGATGAGATTTTTGACGTGCGTCCGCTATTTGTTACTCTCCTTGCTATTCGTCTTCTTCTTCCCATTCCTCCTCGCTTTTGGCCGCTGCGGGTGCGCCAACTCCAGGTCCATCCTTCATCTTCTTTTTATACGCAGTCATTTCCTGCAACAGGTCAAGAAGACAACGTCGCTTGAGTATTGGGCTCAGATTTTACTTTGCAACGCACACAGTCCTCCCTCCCTCCCCTCCCTCTCGCGCTCCTTGGAGCCCCCGCCACCCTCCGGCCCTCCGCCACAAATTCTTGCCATGGATACTCACTCTTTCGTATCGAGCCTTGTCTTTTTCAGCCATGGCCTCGTATTTGCCTTTGAGTTCAGGACCAGCGTCGGACCATCTTTTTCCCAGCTCCTTGGCGATATCACCAACGCCGTATTCGGGGTTCAGCATCTTAACCTTACCACGCTCATCGTTGCAGAACCAGAAGAAAGCCGAGCTGCGTACAAAAATTGTAATTCAATGCCACTCCTCCTCTTTACTCGCAAAATAATTCTTGCGCGGAAACTTAATATTTTATTTCGGAGTATCGAATCTCACGAAACATTTATATTGCTTTAGGGGCGGCATTTTTTCTACGTAGTATTAATGAACCGGTATAATCTTGAGGGTAGTATCATTTTTACAAATGTACATTAGATTATATTGTGGAATTTTAATGCGTAATTCCGATATAGCCGACTTTCACTCGGGTACCAGGTAAACGATCGACGTCGATTTATTAGTTAATCTTTTTTTTTTTGTTTTTTCTTTCTCATATTTTTACTACAAAATACTACTATTCTCATACGCGAAAAGGTTCTTGCGGAACGGTAAAACTTATTTAGCGGAAAAACTAGTATTGATTTGAAGGGATTATTTTTACCGAAACTATAAAAATATGAGTAGTAACTGTTAGTTGGAAATAGGTGGGCAGCTCCAGATGAGGC
>JAPYYT010005815.1:0-10116 GCA_030522565.1 Ceratosolen corneri | reverse complement strand
TAAACGCAGAGCCGCATGTAATAGAAATTTATTCCCGTTGCCTAATATCGTTCATTGGAATCATTTGAATTTCTGATAGGCAAGTGTTTTCTTTAAGCCAGATTTGCCTTCCATGAATGAAAAGAGCTCGTTTACTAGTTGCAGCTTTGCAGTGATTTGGATATGTTAATGTTTTCTGTTGCCGCAAGTAATTAATATATAAGCAATAATTGCAAAAGATAAAAATTTGAGCACTCACTCTTAGATAGAGACGGTACTGTAATTTCGATTAAAACTGTTCATACCGTTAAATTGTAATTTACATAAAATATTCCTTCTTCAATATCGTTAACCTTTTCTCTACAAACGCCACGATACTTTTATCGACATTACACGATAATTTTCTGCTTTAAACTTTGTTAAATTGCTTTTTTCATTAAGGGTAATTGCACATGTACATTATTTGAATGTGAGATATATTAGTTGATTGAGGAAATACTTGCACTACAACATAGAATTTTAAATTATATACAAATATATGCTTTTATTATTTGAGCATTTGATTTTTTTAATTCGGTTACAAAATTTATTACAAATTTACTATGTCAAATCCAAATAAAGAGTATTTCATCATAAATATTAAATTAGGATAAGTTTAACAATTTGTAATTTATTATCTTACAATCGAAAATGTAAAATCATTCACAGCAAGAAGATCTATAATTGGTATTGGTTCACGGCTTGCGACAACAATGGCAAATGTCTATGAAAAATACGAAATTGTGCCAGATGTGATCGATGTAAGACCACCTTCGCTTGTAGACGTACTATACCCAAATGGTATCCCTGTATTTTTTGGAGCAGAATTAACACCTACAGAAGTTAAGGATAAGCCCACATTAAAGTGGGATGCTGAGAAAGGAACTTACTATACCATTTGCTTGACAGGTACAATAATTTGGTATTTAATTATAATACTTAAGTCCAGTCATAAATATGGCAATTATATTTTTATTGACTTCACATCGTTTCAAAGGCATACATAAAATTAGCCGGGCACAATATTACACAAGTGTAATCATAAGTATAAATACAATTTAATTGTAAGGTAAACATCATCGCAACAATATTTTATAGACTTGAAATTGATACTTTTCTTTCCAATTTTTAAGGTACCTAACAACAATAAATATTAAATAATTTTGATTAAAAATGTAAAGATTCCGCGTGCGCTTAAAATATAAATATGTATAAATAAAATAAAAATAAATATATAAAATACATAGGTCCTTAGACTACAGTGAGCTCGGTAAACAATAAAAGATTATGAAGCATATTTTTTTATTATATTTCTCAAGTGTAAAATAAGTGTTTTTCAATGAAATGACAAAATGTTTATCTGTATATTTATTGGGTATATATATATATATATATATATATATATCAAATAGAAAATGTAAATTTGTAAACAAACAGTCACATGTTAATCATGCGTTTAAAAAGAAATTGTTGCAAAATTGTAATGAGTAAATTTGACAAGTAGCCAGCAAGTATTTAACACCTTTTTTTTTGGTAAAAACTGTATAGATTTTAATTTTATATGAAGATATAGAATTTAAATACATATTCTATAATGATAAAATTTCATGTAATATAAGTTGGAATACAATTGATTATTAATGTTAAAAATTAAGTATATTGAGTTAAAAATCTTTGCTTAAAATCTTATAATGGACTGTAGGGATTAATATTTGATAGAATTTATTTTTTAACGTAAATATAAAATATTCAGAAGCATCAAAATATTCTATAATATGTATGTAAGTGATTACTTGTTCCATAACAAACTATATGCAAATTAATAATTTCTTAATGATATTTTGGCTGTACAGATCCTGACGCACCAAGTCGGGCAGAACCAAAGTTTCGCGAATGGCACCACTGGCTTGTTGGAAATATTCTTGGCAATGATGTTTCAAAGGGTGAAATTTTGTCCGATTACATTGGTTCAGGTCCGCCACCAAACACAGGCCTTCATCGCTATGTATTTTTGGTATACAAGCAGCCGGAGAGATTGACTTTCGTTGAGAAAAGGTTAACAAATCGCAGTGGAGACGGACGTAACAATTTTTCCATTAGAAAATTTGCGAAAAAATATTGTTTAGGGAATCCAATTGCCGGAAATATGTACCATGCTGCTTACGATGATTATGTCCCTATATTGTATAAACAATTAGAGGGATAAATTTACTTGTAAAATTTTTATTAAAAAAAAATATCAATTATTAAAGGTACAAATAATCTAATTATTTTTACTAAAGTGATGAGGGATAAATTTTTTTTTATAAAATCATAAATAAAAAAAATTGTATCTGTATTAGAAATAAAATAAGAAATAAACACACGATTGTCTCTTGTTTATCATAAAATCTTATACATATTCTCACCTATTGTCATTCCACTTTAATTTCAATGATTTTTCTTGCTCGCAAATATATCTTTCATATTAAAAACTATTATTGAATATAAGAATATACTGCCATTAACGATCAATAAACAATACGATTTATTATATGATTTTTATATTAAAATTTAAGATTTTTTAAACCGAATTGTAAAATAAATAAACTATAATTTGGTATGTTAATAAAAAATATCAAGGCACAAGAGTATCGTATTTGCTGTATTGAACATGAAACTACTAACGGATGCGTTTCCGTTAGAAAAATAGACTTTATTATATTTGATTATTTAATGCTTTTCTATTGCTCTAGAAAATCATTGCTTTGTTACGTAACGAATGAAGTATAAATGTGTTCGTTTGTGCGAATTGAAGAATAGTCGATCTATTATTATAAAAGATGAAACTTCTCGCAGCAAGTATGATTTTATTATAAATTCTTATTCAAAATCGATAATCGATTAACTTTACGAAAATTCCACTTATTTTTAATTATTTATATTTTATTTTAAGTACATTTATTATTGGATAAAATTATATATTAAACGTACATTGTTTGTATAAAAAAAATTAATAATATGAGTTTTAAATGAAGCTATTTGCTTTTCAATTATTAGCAAAATTAATTTTAACAATAGTGTTTAAATACTTTGACAAATTCAAAAATTATGAATGTATGAAAGTATTAATTTTCAAAAGAAATATTTACGAGAATATAAGAACGAATTTGATGTAAATTCAATAGAAACTGTCAGGCGAACGGGAAGATGTAAAGGACTATTTTTATTCACTTTATAGGTGATATATATATATATATATATATATATATATTTATTTAAAATGCATTATTTTTCCTTGCATAACAATAAAATAAAAGTAAAAAATTAATTTAGCGTGGAACTTATATAATTTTTATACATTTTGTGTGCGTGTGTGTGTTGCGCGCGCGCGCGTGTAGGTTTTTGCGTATTTGTGGATAGGCGCGGATGTGCATTTCTAGAAATAATAAATATGCAGGAAACGGAGATTATAATTGAATTGCCACTATAGAGCTCTAAAACACTAAAATAGATTATTTATTCTTGGATGAAATATGCTTAAATAATATCTTAGATGTAATAGAGCTGGAGTTTAGATAAAAAAAAAAAAAAAAAAAAAAAAAAAAAATCATTGAACTTTATATTTAAATGGTGAATGCCTATAATGTATTTGTAATTATAGAATGATAATTAATAGCATTTTATATATCGATACGGACGTTACGTTGAATGTGCAATGAAAAATCGTTGAATTGCTTTATCGTAAAATCGTACTCTTAGCTGGAATATTACAGTTAACATAAATCAAAGGAAATTCTCTCGTATCGAGTCTTTTTACATTCGTAATTCAGCTAATGCATTAAATTTGCGTAACACAGGTCTTCTCCTTTGCACATATACTTTGGCCGATCATATTCTAACCGAGTTTACTGCTTCTGATATTGTACCGGATATCGTGTCCAAAGCACCAACTGAATTACTCTCGGTAAATACTATTGAAATTAAATATTAGAGAAATATATATAGAATCAAATACTTCAATTTACGTTTAAATAATTTTTTTAGTTAAACTATAATTTAATTATTTATAATTCATCGTTACGATTGATTTTTTTAAATATATTTTGCACGTAATGTAAAAGGTATTTGCTTCATTAGTGGTTTGAACTTTATTGTGTCAAATGCAAAGAAAGAAAAAAAATTACTGAAATTGTCATTATCTTTGCTGTAAAATGTAAGTAGGCTCAACAAAAATGTTTATTAATGCCATTAAGTATCAGTGGTAGTAATTGTAATAAGGCCTTTATTATGTTTAATAAAGTGACAAATTGGCTATATACGCTTCTACAGTGAAAACGAACAATTAAAAATATCAATCAGTCACAATATTAGTCAGTCAATATCGATTAACCTGATGTATTTAGGTTACGTTTAAATACAGCAATGACAGCGAAACAAACTTACAATTCGGAGAAGAATTAACTCCCACAATCGTAAAGGATCCTCCATCCATATCGTGGCTCTTTGAGGAATCTGCTTTTTATACTGTCGTTATGATTGGTACGATATATAATACTTTATTAAAATACATCTGTAATATTTATAATTAAGTATAATTAAGTTACCACTTGTACACGGCCAATAATCCATACGAGCTAGAATAAATAATCATTGCACGCAATAATGTCAACGTTACGAATGATCTTATTAAAAAAGTAGTAAAAATCTTATTAAATCTTGAAATAACAATTTTTTTTTACTTACGCGCCCAATATGTGCTTATATTGTACATATTGCTTATATTGGATTTCATCAATACTAATGCGCAGAGGAGTGATTTAGAAAACTATGCTTGCAGATTGAGTTACGTGGATCGCGTAATTGCGTGGACCGATAGACATAGATAATAGATTTCTTATTGATAATATTCAATATTGTCGAAAATGTTTCTAAATACTGTCCATCGTCTTGAAAACTTTTAATACGTGGGCCACATTATTCTTATACTCTATTAGTTTTTAGTTAGCTTGGTTTACTCTATTAGATTGTAACAGAAGCGACACGAAGATTTAGATTATAATGGCTATTTTTCATTAAACAATACATTCGAGCAGGCATAGTTTTTCTTTTAAATTAAATTTATTCCAGCTTTTCAATACGTAGCCGATAGAATATTAACGACTCGCCGTTATAATAACTCGAAAGCACAGCTTATTCGTTAATTGTGATTTTGCTTTTATAATCGGTTAAGCCGCGATCGCCCACAGTGCCAGCATTCCGGCCAAAATCGGGTCAAATCATTGCAACGAAAAAGGATAAAACAATTACATCAAACAAAGCACTTTGGCTGCTCCAAAGTTAAGAATCGAAACTTATTCGAGCCGATATTTCACAGCCTAACTTTAATACGATTTGCAAAGACGTTGCGAGCTTGATGTCCCACTATCATCCCATTACAGATCCAGATTCAGCGAGTAGCCAGGATGGGAAATACCAGGAGTTGCTGCACTGGCTGGTGGCCAATATTCCCGGTTGCGACTTAACCAAAGGCGACACCATTGCCGAATACGTTGGATCAGGCCCTCCCAAGGACACGGGCCTGCATCGCTATGTGCTGCTCTTATATAAGCAGCCGAATCAACTGACTGTCGATATGCCAAGGATTTCTAACCAGGAGCGCGCTGGCAGGCCCAACTTCGTCGTTCGCGATTTCGCTGGCAAATTCGAGTTGGGCGAGCCGATAGCAGGCAACATGTTCAGAGCACAGTATGATGACCACGTGGACACCAATCACGATCAAATGGGCGAAGCTTGAGATTTTTTACTTCTCATCGTAGCATATTAATTAGCGTATTTCAGGCTGTACATATTGTGTATCGTTGTTTGGGAAGTTTCTCGTGGCAATATATATATGCAGATATAATTCTCGTACGATGTGTATGATACAGTTGTATGTTGTTTTATTTTCTTATGCTCCCCGCGCCTTGATGAAAAATTGCATTAAAAAGGTGTTGAATTGGGATTTTATTTGGGATGGCCATTGCAATTTGATGATTTTCGATTCACCAGATAATGTAATCGATGAATTTCCATTTTATAATAATGAATTATTTCACATGATTTTACAACGTGTAATCTCTAGGATATCTCGATATCTTGTGGTAACTCGTCCGTTCGGTATATTATGCGACAAGTCTACACAGTATTGATTGGCAAAAAATGTATAAAATCTTGTTAATTTAAATTCGTGTTTCTGAGACCACGCGAGCATTTTATTTGAATTATCAACTTATGAGGCTTGTTTTGTTCTCCACGCTACCATTGGCACATCAATAAAAGCATCTAATATAAATAGGACGGAACATATCTTTATGGTTAATAGCTTATTTTCCGCACTTTCGACCAATTGATATATAATTAAAGTTGATGGTTGAACAATTGTCCGTTTGTATGTTTATTTTAAGACTTGGCGCATGAACAATAGCATAACAAAATTTATAAATCCACTCGAGATGACGAGGAAAGCGAGGCTTAAGCGAAACAAAAAACCATAATCCCTAGTGTAATTAGAATACTCGGCGTGAATTGCTCATTTGAATTTTTGACGCCATTTGAATTTCTGATTTTCTTGCAAAGATTATTTAAATAGAATTAAAATTCAAGCACTTTATAGTGATTATAAAATGCATAGAGAACATATAAATAGCATCTGTTTAAAAAAAGCGCGAAAATTCATCATCACTGTATAAGTAATATTGGCGTTTCGTAGGTATTTTTCTCAAAACACATTAAATAATGCGATTGAATTGAGTTTCTTATTAAAATATTATTTAAGCCTGAAATATCTCGATTAAATATTTAAAGGATAAAATTAATTTGTTAATCGCCAGAAATTATTAGGTTTCCCACCTTTGACACAGAGTCTCTCTTATTTGATCAACAGTGCATTATAAATTTCATTAGATGGTTTCGTTATATTAAGCTATTTTGTCGAACAAGGAGGATTAATATTAAATTACCAGTATGGTACGTACTCTCTTTAACAATTTTGCCTTATAACTTCATTTTTATGACAATCGGGGGGGGGGGGATGATACATTACGCAACAAATCTCTTTTACAGATATACCGACACAGCACATTTTCAAAGAAAATCATTTATTTGCCATTAGCCTGAAAGATAGTTAAATGCTCCGTAAATCCTTATGGAGATTTGTGTGCTTGTCTTCTTTCTTCGTTTAACAATCAATGTACGTTCTCCTTTTATTGCGCCGTCGTGTCTTGACTCCATGACGTCACAGGCCAACGAACACACACTCGTATCATATAAGTTTTGTACGTCGAGAGAAATCGGCCGCAGTTTACGCCTCGACATCGAAGAAAGATGAGACTTTTGACGACAATAAATTGTTACGAAAAGCCTGTGAATTTTAACGATTTAAAATTGTGAACTTATGAAAACGTTATTTTAAGATCGTAATTGATACAGTGAATTTTGTAGGAATTATTTTTATGGTAGCGGGTGCTGTTGTGGCTGATGTTGCATCGGACTTCAAAGCGGCGAAAATAGATCCAGACATTATCGACAAAGTTCCCCACGAATCAATCGACGTAATTAAACATACATTTCCCAATTTATTGAAATTCAATTGCGACATTAATAATTAATAATTTATCGGCATAGATCAAATATGGAAAGAAGGAGATAAAGTTGGGAGATCAAATAACTCCAACGGAATCTAAAGACATACCGGAGGTTCATTATAAGCACGAAGGTGGTGTTTTATATACACTTGTAATGACAGGTAATTTTGTAATATTATAATTAACTTGGATATATTGGTAAACTCGTAAATGTAATCCAATCGTATTTGAGCACCGATTATATGCAATCGTATTTAATGAGCAAGGGAGTAGCTTGGATTAAATGGTAGCTGGCCATAATGATCATAAAGTCATTCCACTAATTCTTATAAAGTAAAAGCAGAATTGCCTAAAATTGTCAAAAATCTAAGAATAAGCTTATTTTAATCAAAGGAAAATAGAGAGTCAGCAATTAAAGTAAAGATGCTATTGAAACGGTATATAGCCGGCCTCTAGAAAGTAAAAGATTATTTCATGCTCCATCGTTGTCTTTACAATCATCGATTAATATTGTGAAAAACTCATTGAATTCCTCCTCAATGCCCGTGTCATTATAGTATTGGCGTACTCACGCATCTCCGATAAGAAAGCACAAATGATAATCTGTTGAGGCTGGAGTTTAAGTTGCAAAAAAATGCAACACTTCGATGGTCTTGTCATTGCTCGACCTTACTTTGCTATGCAAAGCCTCGGCCACTTTCACCGGGGAACGGGTTTCTCTTTTTGCCCTCTTATTGCTTTTGCATCGACTGTATTTTATCTTTTATAAGCGCTTACGGCATTCACAACGCGAAGCCAAAGATATTCTAAAGAAACAAGCATTTTTAAACGAATCGTCGAACTTTAAATCCTATTCTAATGTGTGAATCGAGTGCTTGAGAGTAGGAATATAGAAACGTCGCTGCGCCTACTATTAATTGGTGAATACTTTTCAAATATCATCTCAAAAATAAGATTCGCGTGCGCATGAAAGTTTCATTGGCCACGCTCACGCTCAGTCATGCCAATGAATGATTTATTTTCAAATTATCATATTTATTTTGAGCGCTCAATATACTTTGACCCCCTGGCCACTCTTGCTCAACAACATTTATCACAGATGAATACATCGAGGAATGCCTCTAATACCTTTTTCAAGATCCAGATATCCCAGTGCGTGGCTATAACAGAGAATGGCAACATTGGGTTGTCGGAAATATTCCGGAAGATAAAGTGCCCAAAGGAGAAGTATTGACGGAATATGTGGGACCGGCGCCTCCAAAGAACACTGGCTTACATCGTTACGTATTCTTACTTTATAAACAAAATCAAGGTTCGATAACGTTTGACGAAAGGCGTATAGGGAACAGGTAATGTAGCCAATGAGTTATCCAACTCGTTATTTGATTGTGCGCTAAATTTCATTAACTACGAAGCTTTTGGCATAGACATTTCATTAATCGCGTAATATTATAATAAGTATTATTACGATATTCAATTTGCATTTGTCTTTTTAAGGGATAAAAGAAGAAATCGCTTTTCCGTAAAGAAATTTGCCGAGAAATATAATTTAGAAGGACCAATAGCCGGGAGCTTCATGAAAGCTCAATACGATGATTATGTTCCAATTGCTCACAAGCTAATTGGATTATACTAACTCCCAAATTATCAATATGTAACTTCAATTTAATATCATTATATTATAAATTAATTAATACAAATCAATTAATCATAGTTTAATTGATTCATCGAGCTGTAATTCAATCGAGACGTTTTATTCTCTATAAATAAAATTTCATGTTTATAATGCTTTGAGAATTATTTTTTCTTTATTTTTATGTTCCGATGAAATAAATTTGAAGAACCACTGGCATTGCCCATAACGTCGTAAAATTTTCATTTCTCCACGCACATATACACATTGAAATTTAACGTCGCACAAATTGTACACAAGTGTGTAATTTTAGGTAAGATTTTTAAAAAAAAATTTATCCTGAAATATCATATTCTGGATAATTCATTAAAATTATACACGTACGTTTAAGATAAACTAAATTATCGTACTCTAAAACTTTTATTTATTTATTTATCTAAAAATTTTTTTCTATTTTGAAGACACATAATACAATTATATACTTTGATATTTTATATTTTATCACCTATATATATATATATATATATATATATATATATATATGTAATATAAAAGTTTTTAAAATGTACCTCATTATAATTTTAAATGAATGAATATATATGTTCGGAAATTAACGCGAATGTAATTATCTCAAGATGTTGTAAAGGAAAGGGAGATAGTGGAAGGAGAGGAGGTTCAGTATTTCAAATAACAGTATTCACGGATGCGTTTATAATTTAACACGAATTCTTATATTTTGTTGTATTTAGGTTATATATATATATATATATATATATATATATATATTATAGGTGTAGGCTTTATAGTTACGATTGATTAAATTAAAGTGTGGCTTTCCTCGGAGAGGGAAACTCATTCTTT
>JAPYYT010005812.1:0-11890 GCA_030522565.1 Ceratosolen corneri | reverse complement strand
CACACACACACACACGGAGAGATAAATGGAGAGACATGAGAGAGAATGAGATGGGTAGAGTGACAAAGCGAAAGTAGAGGCGAAGGAAATGAAAAGAGTTGAGAAGGGAGAAAGAAAGCGAGGGCAAAAGGCTTTGGTGTCGATGTTTAATGGTGTTGACCGCGAGAAAGCTCTAATTAAAATTGACGTTGATGTCAGTTGATGATACATCGATGCTCCTTTCTTTGCCCTATCAACGTATGCGTACCTGTGCACTTGTATGTGGCTATTACGAATGGCTTGGTTGCCGGGGGTCTCGTATCGATTTATTCATATTTTTAAGCGTAGAAACTCCATTAATGGAAAGTGAACATGAAGTCGATGGAAATACATATATACGAGTAAATGTTGGTGCACGTCTGCATTGATGCAGAGAATACTCGTCATTAATTTACACAACAATAATAAAATAATTATAATTGACAGTCATACTGAATTAATAATAATTTCGATACCCATGGTATGGAGATATATTCCGAAGCCAATTTTATTCGCATATTTTCATTATTAAGTAATGTAATTTCTTAATGTCATGCCTTTTTAAAATTTAGTCTATCTATATGCATACTTAATCTCCTTATACAAAATTTTAGATTTTAACTAAATAATTAATATTTTGGCTATTCTGAGTAACAAGATGCATGTAGAATTATGTTTTATAGAGCAATACAGATTTTAGCTCGAAGCAGTACATTATTATATATTTTTATAAAAACATGAAAGAAATTAACAATTTAATTACTTCATTGGAAAAATAGTTAGCAAACTCAATTAGAAATTGATATTTATATTTATGCATATTTAATGTCGTCAAATATACTGCACTTATTTTATGTAGATTATTAAAAGGAAAAATTAAACTTCGCTTTTGCAACGAAAAGTGAAAGCAAATGAAAATAATATTATTTTACGGTATTAAAAATGTTTAATCTAAAAATAAAGATTTCCTCATTTTTTCTTTGTATTTCTGTAACTAAAATTAAAGTAAAAGTCAATTTAACTATTTATAGAATTAATTATCCACAATTCATACAGTACTTTAAAATACATTTATTTATAGTACAATTGGTACATAAAGTGTGTCCATAAAAAAAAAACAGTTAAAAGGAAAAAAGCCCTGTTCGTATTTAGTAGATAGCAAAGCTGAAACCTTGTTGTACCTTTGGAGACCCAAATTGATAGGACGATGTAGAAGACAATCTATTATGCAATATTAATTTGATTAAAAGTAATATTAAATTAAATTCAAAACAAGTTAAAGTAACAAAAGATCCTCGACTCTTTCTCGGTATAAAGGAAAAACGGAAAGTACATTTTATGATATAGTTTTGTGATTTTCCATGCAACCGCGTCGCTCTCTTTCACAAACAAGGATCTCCTCATCATGGCTTGCTTAATTTGAGCAAATTATGATAAAATAATGTTATCGTTTCATTTGAACTTAAAGCTTGTATTTTATGCAAAATCGGGTTGGAAGAGAAGCAGAAAAAGTAAATAAAAAGAAACAAGGACGAGAGTGGAAGAGAGAATAAAATAGAAAAAAAGAGGAAGAAGGAGAGAAGTTTTAATATTACGCTATAAAAGATCTACTGAAATGTTGATTTTAAATAAATTATGTCTCTCTATTTCACGAATAAATAATAAATTATGTTTCAATGAGATTATTATGTAAAATGATGTTTTTACTAAAATTACAACAAAAAGGATGCGCGAGAATTTTGATGTAAATATAGCTGAATATGAAAAAACACGAATAAAATAAAAAATAAATTCTTAATGTTATATTAATCTAACGATAACGTGTATAAAAGTCTCGGTATAATTTTTTTTATAAAATGGATTTTATTTATTTTTACACATTGGGATATATATATATATATATATATATATATTTAGTTACAAGAAATTTGTCTAGTTAAGGAATTTATTTAGCAATATGTAAAATTTATTTTTCATTAAGATCATTATTATGATAATTTGAAATAATTTCTACACTACTATTACAATAATTTTCAATAATATCTACTAATTAATTAATTCTAGATATGATAAAAACATTATTTCAAGATAGTTTTTGTGATATTTAAGTAGTCGGAGACTATATAAATTTAGATGTATTCATAATTTTATTTTTGTTAATAACATAGGATGATTTGTATGATTGAAAATATGTAAGATATTATGTGCGATAAGTATAAATTTCCTAAATTGAATTCAAAGGAATACGTAAAAACAAAGAAGTTCTTTTATTTGGAAGTCTTGAATTTTTTTGACTAAAATATTTATTGGCAATTGACTATTGCATAATATCTTATAATTTTGCGATAAAACAAATCCAATACATTGATATAAAATATTTGTAATTCATATTTAAATCATTCATATAAGAATCATATATTCAAATAATGTTGAACGTTTTAATTTTTCAAATTAATCGATAGTTTATAATTTTATATTTTTCTAAATTTAACTAACTTCCATTTAGATTTCATTCGAATTATTAGGAATTTAAGTTGGTGAATTTACAATTCTGAGTTGATATTTTTGAGTTTTTATTTCTCGTTAATTTCAACTTGTTAACTAATTTTAATTTCTTACTTGATATAACTTGCATAAGAAATTGTTGAAACAGATAGATTAATAATTTCTATTTGTGGAAGATAAAAATTAGTTCACATTTAATATAATTTTACCGGTTAATAATTTAACATTCAAAACTCTAATGCGATAATAAAAATTTTTCGTATTATACAGTTCAAATTTCCGACAGACGTTTTCCAGTACTTTTGTATGTATAATATACTCAGAGGCTTATTCATATACGTTCTGTTGCATCATTAATCTAGAATGCTCGCATCACGTATTCTTTATTGCGCCTTGGTCGCTTTACTGGCAAATTGAGAAGTCGAAGGGCGGCAAACGTAAAAAAAAATCTTGAGAGTAAAGGTTACGGCGAGATACTTAATCCGGAAGTAGAAGAATAAAAGGAAGGAGAATGAGAATGGCATAGAAGTTATGGTATATACACGTATACGAGGGAACGTAAAAGATAACGAGCGAATGCTACAAGCGCTAAGAGAAAAAATGTAGGGGTGGATTCAGGGAAGCTGGAGAGGACAAGAATGGGTGAAAAAAGAGGTTAGCGGGAGGAAAAAGGTGGAAGAAGAATGTATGCACACGTAACGCACAGTGTATAAATATTCTGGGCGGCAATCCTAAAAGAATGAATTTTTAAGGTCATCTGTACTTTCGAATGCAGTTGTTTTCTACTTTGGCTTCACTTTTGCGTTTATGTAGAGGAAAATGGCCGAAATGCGCTTTACAATAGAATGGCCAGAAATACATTGGACTTTGTATTATTATTACCTCTTTGAATAACCAAGCTCAGATTTTTTATTTAATACTTAGTAAAGAAATGGAATTATTAAATATTTTGGCAGTTCCCTTAATTATTATATCACTTGTGAGTAATTCAGTCGGCGAATAGTGGCCTGTAGTAAAAGTAAGGGAAGGAAATAAAAGCAAATTTGCCTAAATTGTCCTCGAGCGATGTTTAAATTTTATGTAAACTTTACATGGAGCACAAAGTTCCTTAGGTGATTCGACATACGCACGCACGCGCCCGTACACACACACACACACACACACACACATATATATATTATTTATGATATGATATTGTATAGCAATTATATATCATAAATAATATATATATATATATATATATATATAGAGAGAGAGAGAGAGTACTGTAAGAGCTTACATTTAAATTTGAAAAATTTTTATGTTATTTAAATATGAGGATTTTATTACAATATTTGGTCATTAAATTATAACCGAGTTCTAATTTAAAGAATTGTTATTAATACATTTTATTTAACTATATATACGTAGTTTTTTTTTGTTAAAATTGCATTTCAATTATCAATGGATAATTAGAATAAAAGTTTTATGACCGGATTTAAAAACAAAGTCATAGGCATAATCCTTCATTATTTTCTTTGTTCTGCTATAATTATGCTAAATAAAACTTGAGTAACAATTCTTTTATAATTATGCTTCGTATTTTTCAAAGATAGTAATTGTTAATAGAGGATAAAATTTATTTCCTTTAAATAAAATTGAAGACATATAATGAGCGCCAAAATTATAAGAGAGAAACTGAAGATTGTTTAAAGCCAATATGTAAAAATATTCCAACGGTGACAAGAGTCATTTAAGTATGTAGTAGAACTTGAGAAAGCGTCTCGTAAATTTTACAGAAAGCTGGCTGTAACGCAGTTAGCCTGCAACTTTTTAAAGCACTTTTAACGTATGGTTCTACAACTTCCAATAGCTTCGGCTATTGTTAATCGTTATCGATCTCTTAATCCATATGGTGGTTGATCAGCCGTCGTAACTAAACCAGATTGAGTACAAACGAGAATTTGCGGGATCGTTAAAAGTGGATATAACTGTAATACATTTTTTACTTTTTGCTACCCTTTTGAATGCAGTAGGATTAAAGTGCTATTTTTCTACTTTTAGAACTTACTTTTCGAAAATTTTCTCACTTTTTACTGTTCTCGTTAGTATACGATATTTCTATTCTCGTTCATTTTCGTTTATTCAATATATTACACAATATAATTCAATATATTTCATTTACTGCGAATTTTCTTTAAGCGTTCATGTTTCATTTCTTTTTACTGAAAATCAGTTGAATTTTTTGGTTGCTATTAGAATAATGAAATAGAAAAATCGTTACACAGAGAGAGAGAGAGAGAGAGAAAAAGAATGAACGAGTTAGAAAATGAGGGAAAGTAATTGTATAGTAAATAAGTTTTCATGGAAAATAATCACATAATTAATATATGTGAATATTCTTACTCTTTTATCTATAAATTATTTATCACATGAGTATTTAAAAATACTTTTTTTATATAAATATTTTATACAATATGAATTTTTATGAATGAAATGAGTGTTAAATGAACAGAATTAATCCGAAATTAATATTGTATTGGAGCTGTCAAGTTTCAACTATTATATCATTATAACAAAAAGTTTTATTGTAATATGGCCTAAATAATAATTTCACGTCTAGGTGTTATATAATTGAAAATATATTTACACTTCACTTCATATAATCATAATTGCTATACAATATCATATCATAAATAATTTGTTTTAAATAGATTTTATATTTCACTTTTTATATTTTATATTTTATAGTTTATATTTATATAACATTAAATCTACTTATTAAATATAAAAAATCAAAGTATAAAATATACCAGTTTTAAGAAGTTTTATATAAAGTTTTATGAAAATTAAGAAAATAATTTTATTAGTTTGCAATATATTTAAATTGACGGTATACAGCAAGTGAATTTATATTTTGTATAAATATAGATATTCTATAAATGGATATCTATGTAATTCATACATAATTTATTTCTATAACTAAATATTAAATAAAATAGAATAAATATAAAATATTTATGACAACTATATTCTTTACTTTTTACAAATTTTACAAATATTCAATATTCTCCAAAAGAGTTTGTATTCGATATTTAAAATTATTTCAAATCATTTATTTATTTTATGATTTTCATTTTTTATTATCACTAAGAGTTTTACATACTTAGCGCAAGGATTAACCTGTTTATGTTCATGGGATTTTAAAAGACAGTATTTTAAATTTGATACTTTTTCAGTATTTCATTATATATTTTTGTGACTTGATTAGCCATTAATCTCTTCAGATTTCAACTTAAAACATCGAATTTAATATATATTGATAATCGTGTATTGAATATTTTTATTTTATTTTCAACTAACTGCTAAAACCTAAGTATTTCTTAAATTCTAAATTTTGTAAATTATTTATACTTCCAATTTTGTTATATTTTGTTACAGCAGTTTTTTTATTATCAGAAGAAAGAGAGTGAGTGAGAGAGAGAGAGAGAGAGAGAGAGAGAGAGAGAGAGAGATTGAGTATGTGGGTAGACTATGTAATTTATTATTTTCTTATTATCATCTCGTTTTAACAGTAAATTAGTCCAAATTAATTAGAGCTTCGATTGATAAAGGATCTTTGTCTTTTATCTCTAAAGTAATTAATTAAAATATTATCGACTAACATTAATTTAATTTTATTGCACGTTATATATAATAAAGAAAGTAATGATATTAGTTGAGGTTGAGAAGGGATTGAACTATTTAGAGTTTCCAATTACCCATTCGATGCTGATATAAAATCAGAATATGCTAGAAACAAAACTGAAAGTAATAATTTGTTACTTAGTTGTTCGATATTTTTAAATGAAATTTTTAGTCAACCATCTTTTTACATGTAATGCAAATATGCAAATCTAATGTAATTTTTGAATAATTAGATTCTTGTAATATTATACATTAGCTTTTTACATGTATTTTATAAAGTATTATTATGACTAATTTTCTAATTAAAAATTTAATACAGTTAAGAAGCAACCTTAAGAATAGATTATTCTTATTTATTAATTTATTTTTAATTATTTATTAATTTATGTTTATTAATTTAATAATATTATTATAAATGTTTAAAGCAGGCGTTCAACCTTTTCCATGACGATGAAACTTATAATATGAGCATACAGTTACTTCTGTAACTAATTGTTATTTTTTAACTATTGTTTATTTTATATTGTAGATACGCGTTAGTTTCTTCTAATTTACCTATCATATCGATATAACATCGTGTAATTGATTCTGAATATTGTGGACAATGTTAAGAAATCAATAGAATTGTTTTAAATTCTCGACAACTTTATCCATATGTAATCTAATTGTAATCTAATAAAATTTATCTAAATATCAAGTAAGTATTCATAGTGAATGTCAAATACAATTTATAAAAGTCTATACCTAAATAATCAATTTATAATAAAATACCTTACATTCTATTTTTGAGATTCTCATTACATCACGTATTTATTAACTGACAGTTCTATTAACGTTGGCGATGATATACAGTCATGCTATTACGTATATTTACGACCCATACGGTTAATATTGATTTAAGTTTCATTTTAAATCCACGTGTTTTAGTTTTTTCGAGGAGATTTAAATCTAGGAGACTAATAATATTTTTTCATTGTAAGTATTAGATAATATTGAAGATATTGGTTAGACTTATAAATTTAATAAGTTCAAACCAAATATTACTGTACCTCATTTTTCAAACGAATACATCCAATTATATTTTATAAAAAAATTTGTACTTAGATATATATCATTTTTTCTTATATAACGATCGCTTCTAAGTTTAATAAGCTTAATATTTAATATTTAGGTAACATTACAATTGGTAAATTTATTTAAAAATGTTACAATTATTTTTACACAATCGTAGCTTGCATAGTTTGGTCTGAATTTAATACCATGTAATAAAAAATAAAGTTTAGAAAAAATAAGACAGAAGAGAATATAAAAGCAAGATATTTAGACGTAGAATATTATAATATTTGTTTCTGTATATTTATATTTTTATTTTTAAATTATTGTAATTCTATTACTATACATTTGACAGTATAATAATTTGGAAGTAACAGTATTATAAATATACATGTTCAAAATAAAAATGATATTAACGTTATGTTTTTTGATTTTATACAGTGATAATAATGACAAGAATAATATGTGATATTCACCTTCGTATAATTGCTATGTAAGTTCTAAGCTTGTTCAGCTATGTATAGAAGTTAATTAATTATGAATAAGTTTTGCTTACTTCATGTATATTTTTAATTTTCTAAATCCTTCAAAAACGGCTAATACTTCTAAAACAGATATTTCATTTATTTTTTAGTTTTTTTCTTTTATAATTATTTTAAATTTACATCTTTATTTTTATCATAAGAAACAATAATTTTTTCTTTATCTAAATAGATGTAAATCTATTTAGTATAAATCTATTTATTTATATAGCTAAATAGAATAGATAAAACATAATAATTTTAATTTAGGTAAATTTATTCTATATAAATAGTAATGTTTGCTTTTTAAATATTTCATATGCAACTTTAATTATACCGATAATTTTGTTATTGAGTAAATATTCATGTACATATTAAATAATTTCTTTATTAAAAACAGATATTCTATAATATTTTTATAATATTAAAAAAAAAATGTTAAAGCTGTAATCCTTTGTTATACTTTTTACTATTTAATTTTCATAGTATGTGTTATTTTTTGTTTAAAATTATCGGATATCAATATTCGAGTAACTGAACATAATTTTCAGTGTTTTAATTTAAATAGTACAGTTTAAGGTTTTGCAATGATAAAAATACAGATACACCCAGTCATATAAAAAAATTGTTATAATTATTTATTTTAGTTAGTATATAATAAAAGTTAAAGGTTTAGCTAAAATGTTTATAGTAATATGCTTTAAAACATACAATAAAATCAATATTTTGAATAGCAATCAAAGATTTGTTTGTGTATGCTTGGATGCATTTTTGCGTACGAATATTTATATATTCCAATACGTATTATTTAAAAGGGTTGTAATTACAATTTCATTCATAATGATTCTGCTAAAAACATCAGAAAAATTGAATGTATGTAATGAAATATTTTTTGATTTATGTTACATAGTGTAAATGTCCAAATGGATATAATGATTTAACTGAATCTTCTCAGAATGTAGTCTTTACATATTATTTCTTCTACAATTATTATTATAATAATTATTATATTATCATAGTTATTTGATACAATTATATAAAACAAAAAATGTTTGAAAAATCACTCAGAGTAAATTTTTCACAAAGAAAACACACGTTATTTTTTAAATTGTACATTTTTATCATCATTGAATCTGAAATAAAAATCTACATTGTTTCATTGATATTGCATATCAAGAAAAGGAAACTAGCATTTTAATCGTTTAATCGGCGTTGTGACTAAGGATTTCCTACTTGAGAGTCTTCTATACCAACTTCGTTTTCACGTACAAATACTATTATACATATGCATTTAAGATTCTTGAACAAGGTTAATAATATCTTAATTATCATTCAATATACATAGGAAAGCATTGAATTTTACAATGTACTACTTAATTATATAAGGTATTTGTTTTATTTGTCTGAAATCATATTAGAACTAGTTTATTCTTTGCATTTAGTTAGTTTAACTAGTTATACAAATTCAAAATTAAATACAATTGATTATAAAATAAGTAGTATATGAAATAATATTAATTTATTTAATATTTAATTTTAAAGAAATAAAGTGTTTTGCACATTTTATTATTAATAACAAACTGAACAATTGAATAATTATACATGGAATAATATATTATTACATTATTTTTATTATCGATGTATAATTATATATTGTAGAATATAACGTAGATTAAAATAGAAAATAATATATTTAAAATGAATGATTATATATATATATATATAATGTTATTAATAAAATTGAGACATATTTATAACTAAACATGTATAATAAAGTTATATTAATTATATGCAATTAATTAAAAATATCTACTTAATTGTAATAAAATTCATCTACGTAAATTTTTGTTTATTATTTTTTATTTCATAAATTCTTTAAGTTTAAATTATCATAGCTAAATATAATGTTTAATGTAATTTATATTCAAATAAATTTTTAAAATAAACAAATGGAAATACGATTTCACACTTTGCAAATACAAGTTTCATCAAATCAGGATTAAAACTCAATGAATCATTCGCATATTTCATTTCGAATACATGGATTTTAATTATGCTCAATTTGTGTAAATAAATACTGTGAATTAATTGGATATTGAAACTTGTAAAACCGTATTTTTCAATTCCGATTGAACATAAATTAATTTTAATTTCTTTTATAATATCGTAGAGTAACTAAATCTTTATATTTTATTTTCATTTGAAACGAATACGAAAATCATTATTATTACGAAATCGCAATATAAAAGTAATATAATATAGTAAACGAACACGAGTAAAATAACTTGAGGTTAAAGAAATTGTGCATAGAAAGATTTTATACAATATACATTTACATAATAAAGCAATCTTGATTATCCGAGTTTCGTTGCAATAATATATAATGTCTATATTGGAAAACAGGCAGATGAAGCCCTGAAATATAAAAAATATCCGTTATGTACTATCATATAATATTAATAACGATAATAAAAACATTCTAAAGTGACGCGATAGAACAATATTTTCATATTGCTCACATTAAACCTTAAAAATAACTTAAAAAAGAGGTACGATCCCAAAACAGAGATATGGAAGAAATTATTGGAAAACTTTAATATCAGTAAAGATTATAATCGCGTTAGATAAAAATTCAGAATGTTATGTGCGTTAGTACAAATGGCGGTGATAGAGGCTAACGAAATCGTACAATAATAATGCGAATCTTAAATAATCAGGATTGAAATATAAATTTACAATACGAATATAAACAATCTTGAAATTGAAATATTTTTTAGTTACAAATTCAATTATACGTGTGTGTTGCGCGCAACAAGCGTTTACATCAACATCTTCTTAGCGCAACGCCTGTTTTTCGTTATAAACAAACACCTGTTACAATTCCAAACTCATTTCTTTTACTACTTCAGTTCAAAGAGTATTTTAATATATTTAAATTTCCAAAGCCCCTGATTACAAAATTACAGGACACCACAAAGTACTAACAAGGTCAAGTGGAATATAAAGCAAGCAGTTTGCAACAAAAAGTTTATCCTGCTAACCACTAGCGTCCCATCACTTATCCATCGCACTTGGGCTACTGGTTAATGCCATTAGGCACATTTCGCACTTACAGTCCTAAATTCCGTGGGGCCACCATCCGCTGATCGATACCCATTCCCGATCCCGCTCCCCTCGCAAAGGCATGGCAGCCGGTTGGATCAACAGTTTGTCGGTAATTTCCTTCTTTATCCTTATCGGTTGCAATCCCGTTACGTGGCGCGCCCTCGCGGCAGACCGCGACGACATCTGCCGCGGTTGAATCACGGACGACACAAGCATCAACAATGGAGTGTTCACGACTGCGGTCGAGCCGCATCCGCCAAGTTGCTCGTCTTCCAGCTCTCGAACTTTAAAAAAGCTGGACGACCTGCCGTTGGCCTCCGTCCAGGTACGCCTCGAGACTACCTGCGGGCGTAATGCATTGGGAGAAAATGGAGCTGTAATAATCCTGCCCTCGATATCTTACGTTTTCACGTTGATCTGGGAGCGTTTCTTTTACATTTGAGGAGTGAGGTTTGCATGGGAGGGCATTCGATTGTCCAACCAAAATGTTGGCCATTAAGATAATGGCAAATTTCTCACTTGAAATTGTCGTGGGAAAGGGAAATTTGTTAATCTGAAGTGATGCTAAAATAGCAGGTGCCTTGTAAATTTCTTGGTCGAGTCATTAAGACGCTTATTATTACTCAACGTGTCGAGTTCTAATGACGACTAATTTAATATTTTTCTAATGACGACTAATTTAATATTTCGAGAAAATTAAATTATTATTTTTTTTGAAATTATATTTCTCTCTCTCTCTCTCTCTCTCTCTCTCTCTCTCTCTCTCTCTCTCTTATGAATTTTAAAGCAATGTTATGCAATGTTAGACATAAAATATTTTTCTACATTAACCGTGAATTTGTCAATGCACATAATAACGTCATTAGTAGGGATTTTATTTTTATTTTAAATACAATTGTTATAATTTATAAGATATAATTTATAATCGATAACATTGGATTTTATTATTGCTCAATTTTCGTTATCGAGAATCTAATGCTCGTATCACTTATTTATATTCACAGTTTAACAAATTAATTAAA